>CM030861.1:11885866-11888366 GCA_018105865.1 Metaphire vulgaris
TAAAAGAAACCAGTTCTCTTAAGCATCATCTTATCTCTCGATTGATTTTTAGACATTTGACACAGAATATATTTCTGAAAGACTTTGTATAGTGTCATTTCAAATGGCTTCTTCTTCTTCTTCTTCTCTCTAGAACAAAATTGAGACAGAATATGATGAGAATTCTAGTACGGTTTGACACAGCAAAGATGGGGACACAAGAATATGTGGTTTTAATTCCTTTCATCACTCTTCTGAATTTTCATATCTATGGCTTACTGTAGCCCAAACAGACAGACAGACAGACAGACAGACAGACAGAGGGAGAAGGGAGAGGAGGCCTATATAGGCCTATAAAATTTAAATATTTAAATTTATAAATATTAAATTTAAATTTAAATTTATATTTATTTATATATATATATATATATATATATATATATATATATAGAGAGAGAGAGAGAGAGAGAGAGAGAGAGAGAGAGAGAGAGAGAGAGAGGGAGAGAGAGAGTGTGTCACTCTTCTGAATTTTTGCATATCTATAGATCTATAGCTACTGTGGCACAAACAGACAGACAGACAGACAGACAGACAGACAGAGTGGGAGAAATAGATAGGCCTATAGCTCTTAAATATAAATATAAATTTAAATTTAAATTTTTAAATTTATATTTATATATATATATATATATATATATATATATATATATATATATATATATATAGATATAGAGATAGAGAGAGAGAGAGAGAGAGAGAGAGAGAGAGAGAGAGAGAGAGAGAGTGTGTCACTCTTCTGAATTTTTGCATATCTATAGCTACTGTGGCACAAACAGGTATCAATTCTATAATATTTCTGTGGTCTATTAAACCTGTAATAAAACGCAACCAGTTCTCTTAAACGTCATCTTATATCTATGCATTTGGCGGCTCTAAGATTTTACACTTTGTGGGGGCCGTTATCAAATTGCATATCATATTTGTTGTTTAATGACAATGTAGCATTAAACCTGTCCCAATGGGGCACTGTCACTCTTCTGAATTTTTGCATATCTCAGGTACTGGGGCACAAAGTATCAATTCTATAATATTTATTTTTGTGGTCTATTAAACCTGTAATAAAAGAAACCAGTTCTCTAAAATCATCTTATATGGATTGATTTTTTTAGCCATTTGACAGAGAATAGATTTCTGAACGACTTTGTATAGTGTGTCATTTCAAATGGCTCATTATTTTTCGTGCATTTTGTCATTTCGAAAGCTCTAGAAAAAAATTGAGACAGAATATGATGACAATTCTAGTACGGTTTGACACAGCAAAGATGTGCACACAAGAATATGTGGTTTTAATTCGTTTCATCACTCTTCTGAATTTTTGCATATCTATATCCTACTGTAGCACTAGTCCTTGCATTGTCCAATTTGAAACAGGGTATCACTTTTATAGTATTTTTGTGGTCTATAAAACCTGTAATAAAAGAAACCAGTTCTCTTAAGCATCATCTTATCTCTCGATTGATTTTTTTAGACATTTGACACAGAATATATTTCTGAAAGACTTTGTATAGTGTCATTTCATCAAATCTTCTTCTTCTTCTTCCTCTAGAACAAAATTGAGACAGAATATGATGAGAATTCTAGTACGGTTTGACACAGCAAAGATGGGGACACAAGAATATGTGGTTTTAATTCCTTTCATCACTCTTCTCATCACTCTTCTCATTTTTTTGCATATCTATAGCTTACTGTAGCCCAAACAGACAGACAGACAGACAGACAGACAGACAGAGTGGGAGAAATAGATAGGCCTATAGCTCTTAAATATAAATATAAATTTAAATTTAAATTTAAATTTAAATATATATATATATATATATATATATATATATATATATATATATATATATAGAGAGAGAGAGAGAGAGAGAGAGAGAGAGAGAGAGAGAGAGAGAGAGAGAGAGAGAGGGAGGGGAGAGAGAGAGAGTGTCACTCTTCTGAATTTTTGCATATCTTCAGGTACTGTGGCACAAACAGGGTATCAATTCTATAATATTTCTGTGGTCTATTAAACCTGTAATAAAAGAAACCAGTTCTGTTAAATGTCATCTTATATCTATGATTGATTTTTAGCCATTTGACAGAGAATAGATTTCTGAACGACTTTGTATAGTGTCATTTCAAATGGCTCATTATTTTTCGTGCATTTTGTCATTTGTCATTTGAAAGCTCTAGAAAAAATTGAGACAGAATATGATGACAATTCTAGTACGGTTTGACACAGCAAAGATGTGCACACAAGAATATGTGGTTTTAATTCGTTTCATCACTCTTCTGAATTTTTGCATATCTATATCCTACTGTAGCACTAGTCCTTGCATTGTCCAATTTGAAACAGGGTATCAATTTTATAGTATTTTTGTGGTCTATAAAACCTGTAATAAAAGAAACCAGTTCTCTTAAGCATCATCTTATCTCTCGATTGATTTTTAGACATTTGACACAGAATATATTTCTGAAAGAC
>CM030861.1:11890866-11893366 GCA_018105865.1 Metaphire vulgaris
GAAAGACTTTGTATAGTGTCATTTCAAAAATCTTCTTCTTCTTCTTCTTCCTCTAGAACAAAATTGAGACAGAATATGATGAGAATTCTAGTACGGTTTGACACAGCAAAGATGGGGACACAAGAATATGTGGTTTTAATTCCTTTCATCACTCTTCTGAATTTTTTCATATCTATGGCTTACTGTAGCCCAAACAGAGACAGACAGACAGACAGACAGACAGACAGACAGAGGGAGAAATAGATAGGCCTAAATAAATTTAAATATAAATATAATTTAAATTTAAATTTATTTATATATATATATATATATATATATATATATATATATATATATATAGAGAGAGAGAGAGAGAGAGAGAGAGAGAGAGAGAGAGAGAGAGAGAGAGAGAGACTCTTGTTTCACTTTAAATTGAATTTTTGCATATCTATAGCTACTGTGGCACAAACAGACAGACAGATAGACAGACAGACAGACAGGAGAGAAATAGATAGGCCTATAGCTCTTAAATATAAATATAAATTTAAATTTAAATTTAAATTTAAAAATTTATATTATATATATATATATATATATATATATATATATATATATATATATATATATATATATAGAGAGAGAGAGAGAGAGAGAGAGAGAGAGAGAGAGAGAGAGAGGAGGGAGGAGAGGAGAGTGTCACTCTTCTGATTTTTTTGCATATCTTCAGGTACTGTGGCACAAACAGGGTATCAATTCTATAATATTTCTGTGGTCTATTAAACCTGTAATAAAAGAAACCAGTTCTGTTAAAGTCATCTTATATCTCGATTGATTTTTAGCCATTTGACAGAGAATAGATTTCTGAACGACTTTGTATAGTGTCATTTCAAATGGCTCATTATTTTTCGTGCATTTTGTCATTTTTGAAAGCTCTAGAAAAAAATTGAGACAGAATATGATGACAATTCTAGTACGGTTTGACACAGCAAAGATGTGCACACAAGAATATGTGGTTTTAATTCGTTTCATCACTCTTCTGAATTTTTGCATATCTATATCCTACTGTAGCACTAGTCCTTGCATTGTCCAATTTGAAACAGGGTATCAATTTTATAGTATTTTTGTGGTCTATAAAACCTGTAATAAAAGAAACCAGTTCTCTTAAGCATCATCTTATCTCTCGATTGATTTTTTAGACATTTGACACAGAATATATTTCTGAAAGACTTTGTATAGTGTCATTTCAAATGGCTCTTCTTCTTCTTCTTCTTCCTCTAGAACAAAATTGAGACAGAATATGATGAGAATTCTAGTACGGTTTGACACAGCAAAGATGGGGACACAAGAATATGTGGTTTTAATTCCTTTCATCACTCTTCTGAATTTTTCATATCTATAGCTTACTGTAGCCAAAAACAGACAGACAGACAGACAGACAGACAGACAGACAGACAGAAACAGATAGCCTATAGCTCTTAAATATAAATATAAATTTAAATTTAAATTTAAATTTAAATTTAAATTTATATAATATTATATAATATATATATATATATATATATATATATATATATATAGAGAGAGAGAGAGAGAGAGAGAGAGAGAGAGAGAGAGAGAGAGAGAGAGAGTGTGTCACTCTTCTGAATTTTTGCATATCTATAGATCTATAGCTACTGTGGCACAAACAGACAGACAGAGAGACAGACAGACAGACAGAGTGGGAGAAATAGATAGGCCTATAGCTCTTAAATATAAATTTAATTTATATAAATTTAAATTTATATTTATATTTAAATTATATATATATATATATATATATATATATATATATATATATATATATATAGAGAGAGAGAGAGAGAGAGAGAGAGAGAGAGAGAGAGAGAGAGAGAGAGAGAGAGAGAGAGAGAGAGAGAGAGTGAGACTCTTTTGGAGGAGACTGTGGAGGGATCAATTCTGTAATATTTCTGTGGTCTATTTGCAACCAGTTTCTTAACGTCATCTTAGAGAGATGCAGTGGCGGCTCTAGGATTTGGCAAGTGGGGGCCGTTGGAGAGCAACTCTAATTTTGGGGGCCAACCATTTGTGGCACAAACAGGGCATTCAATTCCTATAATATTTCTGTGGTCTATTAAACCTGTAATAAAAGAAACCAGTTCTGTTAAATGTCATCTTATATCTGGATTGATTTTTAGCCATTTGACAGAGAATAGATTTCTGAACGACTTTGTATAGTGTCATTTCAAATGGCTCATTATTTTTCGTGCATTTTGTCATTTCAAAGCTCTAGAAAAAAATTGAGACAGAATATGATGACAATTCTAGTACGGTTTGACACAGCAAAGATGTGCACACAAGAATATGTGGTTTTAATTCGTTTCATCACTCTTCTGAATTTTTGCATATCTATATCCTACTGTAGCACTAGTCCTTGCATTGTCCAATTTGAAACAGGGTATCAATTTTATAGTATTTTTGTGGTCTATAAAACCTGTAATAAAAGAAACCAGTTCTCTTAAGC
>CM030861.1:11900866-11903366 GCA_018105865.1 Metaphire vulgaris
TTCGTTTCATCACTCTTCTGAATTTTTGCATATCTATATCCTACTGTAGCACTAGTCCTTGCATTGTCCAATTTGAAACAGGGTATCAATTTTATAGTATTTTTGTGGTCTATAAAACCTGTAATAAAAGAAACCAGTTCTCTTAAGCATCATCTTATCTCTCGATTGATTTTTTAGACATTTGACACAGAATATATTTCTGAAAGACTTTGTATAGTGTCATTTCAAATGGCTCTTCTTCTTCTTCTTCTTCTTCCTCTAGAACAAAATTGAGACAGAATATGATGAGAATTCTAGTACGGTTTGACACAGCAAAGATGGGGACACAAGAATATGTGGTTTTAATTCCTTTCATCACTCTTCTGAATTTTTCATATCTATGGCTTACTGTAGCCCAAACAGACAGACAGACAGACAGACAGACAGACAGACAGACAGAGGGAGAGATAATAGATAGGCCTTATAATATATATTAAATATAAATATATTTATTTAAAGAGAGAGAGAGAGATATAGATATATATATATATATATATATATATATATATATATATATAGAGATATAGATAGAGAGAGAGAGAGAGAGAGAGAGAGAGAGAGAGAGAGAGAGATAGAGTGTTTCACTAAATTTTCTGAATTTTTGAATATTTATATCTATAGCTACTGTGGCAGACAAAAACAGACAGACAGATAGACAGACAGACAGAGTGGGAGAAATAGATAGGCCTATAGCTCTTAAATATAAATATAAATTTAAATTTATATTTATATTTAAATATATATATATATATATATATATATATATATATATATATATATATATATATATAGAGAGAGAGAGAGAGAGAGAGAGAGAGAGAGAGAGAGAGAGAGAGAGAGAGGAGGGAGGGGAGGAGAGAGGAGAGTGTCACTCTTCTGAATTTTTGTATCTTCAGGTACTGTGGCACAAACAGGGTATCAATTCTATAATATTTCTGTGGTCTATTAAACCTGTAATAAAAGAAACCAGTTCTGTTAAATGTCATCTTATATCTCGATTGATTTTTAGCCATTTGACAGAGAATAGATTTCTGAACGACTTTGTATAGTGTCATTTCAAATGGCTCATTATTTTTTCGTGCATTTTGTCATTTGAAAGCTCTAGAAAAAAATTGAGACAGAATATGATGACAATTCTAGTATGGTTTGACACAGCAAAGATGTGCACACAAGAATATGTGGTTTTAATTCGTTTCATCACTCTTCTGAATTTTTGCATATCTATATCCTACTGTAGCACTAGTCCTTGCATTGTCCAATTTGAAACAGGGTATCACTTTTATAGTATTTTTGTGGTCTATAAAACCTGTAATAAAAGAAACCAGTTCTCTTAAGCATCATCTTATCTCTCGATTGATTTTTAGACATTTGACACAGAATATATTTCTGGAAAGACTTTGTATAGTGTCATTTCAAATGGCTTCTTCTTCTTCTTCTTCTTCTTCCTCTAGAACAAAATTGAGACAGAATATGATGAGAATTCTAGTACGGTTTGACACAGCAAAGATGGGGACACAAGAATATGTGGTTTTAATTCCTTTCATCACTCTTCTGAATTTTTCATATCTATGGCTTACTGTAGCCCAAACAGACAGACAGACAGACAGACAGACAGAGTGGGAGAAATAGATAGGCCTATATCTTAAATATAAATATAAATATAAATTTAAATTTAAATTTAAATTTAAATTTAAATTTAAATATATATATATATATATATATATATATATATATATATATATATATAGAGAGAGAGAGAGAGAGAGAGAGAGAGAGAGAGAGAGAGAGAGAGAGAGAGAGAGAGTGTGTCACTCTTCTGAATTTTTGCATATATCTATAGCTACTGTGGCACAAACAGACAGACAGACAGACAGACAGACAGACAGAGTGGGAGAAATAGATAGGCCTATAGCTCTTAAATATAAATATAAATATTTAAATTTAAATTTATATTTAAATTTATATATATATATATATATATATATATATATATATATAGATATAGATAGAGAGAGAGAGAGAGAGAGATAGAGAGTGTGAGAGAGAGAATTTGATAGATAGCTAGAGAGAGAGAGAGAGAGAGAGAGAGAGAGAGAGAGAGAGAGAGAGAGAGAGGTTTTAGAGGGAGGGAGGGAGAGAAGGATATATATAGTGTCACTCTTCTGAATTTTTGCATATCTTCAGGTACTGTGGCACAAACAGGGTATCAATTTTATAATATTTCTGTGGTCTATTAAACCTGTAATAAAAGAAACCAGTTCTGTTAAATGTCATCTTATATCTCGATTGATTTTTTTTAGCCATTTGACAGAGAATAGATTTCTGAACGACTTTGTATAGTGTCATTTCAAATGGCTCATTATTTTTCGTGCATTTTGTCATTTTCTAAAGCTCTAGAAAAAATTGAGACAGAATATGATGACAATTCAGTACGGTTTGACACAGCAAAGATGTGCACACA
>CM030861.1:11903466-11905966 GCA_018105865.1 Metaphire vulgaris
TAAGATGACATTTAACAGAACTGGTTTCTTTTATTACAGGTTTAATAGACCACAGAAATATTATAGAATTGATACCCTGTTTGTGCCACAGTACCTGAAGATATGCAAAAATTCAGAAGAGTGACACTCTCCCCCTCCCTCCCTCTCTCCTCTCTCTCTCTCTCTCTCTCTCTCTCTCTCTATATATATATATATATATATATATATATATATATATATACATACATATGCAAATATATATATAATATATAAAAATTTAAATATAAATTTAAATTTATATTTATATTTAAGAGCTATAGGCCTATCTATTTCTCCCACTCTGTCTGTCTGTCTATCTGTCTGTCTGTTTGTGCCACAGTAGCTATAGATATGCAAAAATTCAGAAGAGTGACACACTCTCTCTATCTCCTCTCTCTCTCTCTCTCTCTCTCTCTCTCTCTCTATATATATATATATATATATATATATATATATATATATTTATATTTATATTTATATTTAAATTTAAATTTATATTTATATTTAAGTCTGTAGTCCTGTCTATTTCTCCCACTCTGTCTGTCTGTCTGTCTGTCTGTCTGTCTGTCTGTTATATATTGTCTGTCTGTTTGGGCTACAGTAAGCCATAGATATGAGAAATTCAGAAGAGTGATGAAAGGAATTAAAACCACATATTCTTGTGTCCCCATCTTTGCTGTGTCAAACCGTACTAGAATTCTCATCATATTCTGTCTCAATTTTGTTCTAGAGGAAGAAGAAGAAGAAGAAGAAGAAGAGCCATTTGAAATGACACTATACAAAGTCTTTCAGAAATATATTCTGTTTCAAATGTCTAAAAAATCAATCGAGAGATAAGATGATGCTTAAGAGAACTGGTTTCTTTTATTACAGGTTTTATAGACCACAAAAATACTATAAAATTCATACCCTGTTTCAAATTGGACAAAGCAAGGACTAGTGCTACAGTAGGATATAGATATGCAAAAATTCAGAAGAGTGATGAAACGAATTAAAACCACATATTCTTGTGTGCACATCTTTGCTGTGTCAAACCGTACTAGAATTGTCATCATATTCTGTCTCAATTTTTTTTCTAGAGCTTTCGAAATGACAAAATGCACGAAAAATAATGAGCCATTTGAAAGAAAACTATACAAAGTCGTTCAGAAATCTATTCTCTGTCAAATGGCTAAAAAATCAATCCATAGATAAAATGACGTTTAAGAGAACTGGTTGCGTTCATTACAGGTTTAATAGACCACAGAAATATTACAGAATTGATACCCTGTTTGTGCCACAGTAGCTATAGATATGCAAAAATTCAAAAGAGTGACATACTCTCTCTCTCTCCCCTCTCTCTCTCTCTCTCTCTCTCTCTCTCTCTCTCTCTCTCTCTCTCTCTCTCTCTCTCTATATATATATATATATATATATATATATATATATATATATATATATTTAAAATATAAATTTAAATTTATATTTATATTTAAGAGCTATAGGCCTATCTATTTCTCCCACTCTGTCTGTCTGTCTGTCTGTCTTTCTCTCTTTTTGGGCTACAGTAAGCTATAGATATGCAAAAATTCAGAAGAGCGATGAAACGAATTAAAACCACATATTCTTGTGTCCCCATCTTTGCTGTGTCAAACCGTAGTAGAATTGTCATCATATTCTGTCTCAATTTTGTTCTAGAAGAAGAAGAGAAGAAGAAGAAGAAGAAGAAGAAGAAGAAGAAGAAGAAGAAGAAGAAGAAGAAGAAGAAGAAGAAGAGCCATTTGAAATGACACTATACAGAGTCTTTCAGAAATATATTCTGTGTCAAATGTCTAAAATATCAATCGAGAGATAAGATGATGCTTAAGAGAACTGGTTTCTTTTATTACAGATTTTATATACCACAAAAATACTATAAAATTGATACCCTGTTTGAAATTGGACAATGCAAGGACTAGTGCTACAGTAGGATATAGATATGCGCCTTTTTTTCTTAACAGTGCTCCATGCTGCCCTAAATGACATTCAACCTGAATTACTATTATTATTATTATTATTATTATTATTATAGTAGTAGTAGTAGTAGTAGTAGTAGTAGTAGTAGTAGTAGTAGTAGTAGTAGTAGTAGTAGTAGTAGTAGTAGTAGTTGTTGTTGTAATAGTAGTAGTAATGCTAGAAGATACCGTAGTGATCCATGCTTAGGACGCAGTGTCTTTTTTCAGGAGCAGTGCGCTTTTTAAACACTGCTCCTTGCTGCCCTAAACCTATGGGATGGGGACACAAGAAAATGTGGATTGAATTCGTTTCATTACTCTTCTATAGCCTACTATAGCAATAGTACTACTAAAGCGTAAATGTGGATGACCACTCTGTTAGAGAATTGTTGAATTTCATCAGAACATCGGGATTGAAGATACTGTATTGTTTGCCTATAGGCCTAACCACTGCCGCAGTGTGTGGATGGATTCGTCCTGCTAGAGATCGATTTCAAGCACCATATTGA
>CM030861.1:11910966-11928466 GCA_018105865.1 Metaphire vulgaris
ATTACAGGTTTAATAGACCACAGAAATATTATAGAATTGATACCCTGTTTGTGCCACAGTACCTGAAGATATGCAAAAATTCAGAAGAGTGACACTCCCTCCCCTCTCCCTCTCTCCTCTCTCTCTCTCTCTCTCTCTCTCTCTCTCTCTATATCTCTATATATATATATATATATATATATATATATATATATAAATTTAAATTTATATAAATTTAAATATAAATTTAAATTTATATTTATATTTAAGAGCTATAGGCCTATCTATTTCTCCCACTCTGTCTGTCTATCTATCTGTCTGTCTGTTTGTGCCACAGTAGCTATAGATATGCAAAAATTCAGAAGAGTGACACTCTCTCTCTCTCTCTCTCTCTCTCTCTCTCAATATATATATATATACATTTAAATTTAAATTTAAATTTATATTTATATTTAAGAGCTATAGGCCTATCTATTTCTCCCACTCTGTCTGTCTGTCTGTCTGTCTGTCTCTGTCTGTCTGTCTGTCTGTTTGGGCTACAGTAAGCCATAGATATGAAAAATTCAGAAGAGTGATGAAACGAATTAAAACCACATATTCTTGTGTCCCCATCTTTGCTGTGTCAAACCGTACTAGAATTGTCATCATATTCTGTCTCAATTTTTCTGTTCTAGAGGAATGACAAAATGCACTAAAAATAATGAGCCATTTGAAATGACACTATACAAAGTCGTTCAGAAATATATTCTCTGTCAAATGGCTAAAAATCAATCGAGATATAAGATGACAATTAACAGAACTGGTTTCTTTTATTACAGGTTTAATAGACCACAGAAATATTATAGAATTGATACCCTGTTTGTGCCACAGTTTGATATGCAAAAATTCAGTAGAGTGACCTCTAGATATGCAAAAATTCCTCTCCCTCTCTCTCTCTCTCTCTATATATATATATATATATATATATATATATATATATATAATTTAAATTTAAATATAAATGTTAAATTTATATTTATATTTAAGAGCTATAGGCCTATCTATTTCTCCCCACTCTGTCTGTCTGTCTGTCTGTCTGTCTGTTTGTGCCACAGTAGCTATAGATATGAATTCAGATATGAAGGGGGAATTAAAACCACATATTCTTGTGATTTCTAAAAATCAATCTATAAGATATATCTTTCTCTAATATAAATGGTTTTAATAGACACATATATATATATATATTTAAATATATAATATAAATTTAAATATAAATTTAAATTTATATTTAAGAGCTATAGGCCTAATTTCTCCCACAATGTCTGTCTGTCTGTCTGTCTGTCTGTCTGTTTGTGCTATATAGATATGCAAAAAAAAGTCTGAAGAAAGTGTTAAAACCAAGCTATCTAAAACTCATAGATATGCTTCTGTCTCAATTTTATTCTAGATGATAAAACAAGAAATATAGCCATTTGAATTGAATCTATATCTCTGTCTCTAAAAAATCTCCAGAGATAAGATTTTGAGAACTCTAGGTTTAATATCTATATATAATTGATATATAAATAATAGATATGCAAAAATTGAAATGACAAATACAAAGTCTCTCTAAAATCTATAAATGGCTAAATATATATATTATATATATGAAATTATTTAAATTTAAATATAAATTTAAATTTATTTTATATTTAAGAGTCTAAAGGCCTATCTAAAATGATACCTGTCTGTCTGTCTGTCTGTCTGTCTGTTTGGGCTACAGTAAGCTATAGATATGCAAAAATTCAGAAGAGTGATGAAACGAATTAAAACCACATATTCTTGTGTCCCCATCTTTGCTGTGTCAAACCGTAACAAGAATTGTCATCATATTCTGTCTCAATTTTTTTTTCTAGAGCTTTCAAATGACAAAATGCACGAAAAATAATGAGCCATTTGAAATGACACTATACAAAGTCGTTCAGAAATCTATTCTCTGTCAAATGGCTAAAAAATCAATCGAGATATAAGATGACATTTAACAGAACTGGTTTCTTTTATTACAGGTTTAATAGACCACAGAAATATTATAGAATTGATACCCTGTTTGTGCCACAGTACCTGAAGATATGCAAAAATTCAGAAGAGTGACACTCTCTCCTCTCCCTCTCTCCTCTCTCTCCTCTCTCTCTCTCTCTCTCTCTCTCTCTCTCTATCTCTCTATATATATATATATATATATATATATATAAATTTAAAAATTAAATTTAAATATAAATTTAAAATTAAATTTAAATTTATATTTAAGAGCTATAGGCCTATCTATTTCTCCCACTCTGTCTGTCTGTCTATCTGTCTGTCTGTTTGTGCCACAGTAGCTATAGATATGCAAAAATTCAGAAGAGTGACACTCTCTCTCTCTCTCTCTCTCTCTCTCTCTCTCTCTCTATATATATATATACATTTAAATTTAAATTTAAATTTATATTTTATATTTAAGAGCTATAGGCCTATAGGTCTGTCTATCTGTCTTTCTCCTGTCTGTCTGTCTGTCTGTCTGTCTGTCTGTCTGTTTGGGCTACAGTAAGCCATAGATATGAAAAATCAGAAGAGTGATGAAAGGAATTAAAACCACATATTCTTGTGTCCCCATCTTTGCTGTGTCAAACCGTACTAGAATTCTCATCATATTCTGTCTCAATTTTGTTCTAGAGGAAGAAGAAGAAGAAGAAGAGCCATTTGAAATGACACTATACAAAGTCTTTCAGAAATATATTCTGTGTCAAATGTCTAAAAAATCAATCGAGAGATAAGATGATGCTTAAGAGAACTGGTTTCTTTTATTACAGGTTTTATAGACCACAAAAATACTATAAAATTGATACCCTGTTTGAAATTGGACAATGCAAGGACTAGTGCTACAGTAGGATATAGATATGCAAAAATTCAGAAGAGTGATGAAACGAATTAAAACCACATATTCTTGTGTGCTCATCTTTGCTGTGTCAAACCGTACTAGAATTGTCATCATATTCTGTCTCAATTTTTTCTAGAGCTTTCAAATGACAAAATGCACGAAAAATAATGAGCCATTTGAAATGACACTATACAAAGTCGTTCAGAAATCTATTCTCTGTCAAATGGCTAAAAATCAATCGAGATATAAGATGACATTTAACAGAACTGGTTTCTTTTATTACAGGTTTAATAGACCACAGAAATATTATAGAATTGATACCCTGTTTGTGCCACAGTACCTATAGATATGCAAAAATTCAGAAGAGTGACACTCTCCTCCCTCTCTCTCTCCCTCTCCTCTCTCTCTCTCTCTCTCTCTCTCTCTCTCTCTCTCTCTCTCTCTATATCTCTATATATATATATATATATATATATATATATATATATACATTTAAATTTAAATATAATTTTAAATATAAATTTAAATATAAATTTATATTTATATTTAAGAGCTATAGGCCTATCTATTTCTCCCACTCTGTCTGTCTGTCTGTCTGTCTGTCTGTTTGTGCCACAGTAGCTAGCTATAGATATGCAAAAATTCAGAAGAGTGATCTCCTCTCTCTCTCTCTTTCTATAAATATATACATTTTCTTTAAATTCTCCATATATTTATATTTCAAACTATAGGCTATAATTTCTCCATATTCTGTCTCTGTCTGTCTGTCTGTTTGAAGAAGAAGTAGCTATAGATATTTGAAAATTCTATAAAAGTCTTTCAGAAATATATTCTGTGTCAAATGTCTAAAAATCAATCGATATATAAGATGATGCTAAATTTAACTGGTTTCTTTTATTACAGGTTTTATAGACCACAAAAATACTATAAAATTGATACCCTGTTTCTGTCTGGACAATGCAAGGACTAGTGCTACAGTAGGATATAGATATGCAAAAATTCAGAAGAGTGATGAAAACAAATTAAAACCACATATTCTTGTGTCCCCATCTTTGCTGTGTCAAACCGTACTAGAATTGTCATCATATTCTGTCTCAATTTTTTCTAGAGCTTTGAAATGACAAAATGCACGAAAAATAATGAGCCATTTGAAATGACACTATACAAAGTCGTTCAGAAATCTATTCTCTGTCAAATGGCTAAAAATCAATCGAGAGATAAGATGACATTTAACAGAACTGGTTTCTTTTATTACAGGTTTAATAGACCACAAAAATATTATAAAATTGATACCCTGTTTGTTGGACAATACCTGAAGATATGCAAAAGATATGCAAAAATTCAGAAGAGTGACACTCTCCCTCTAAACCACATATTCTCCCTCTCTCTCTCTCTTTGCTGTCTCTCTCTTTAATAGATATATATATATTCTATATATATATTTATAGATATATAATGACAAAATTTAAAAATAAAATTTAAATTTAAATTTATATTTATATTTAAGAGCTATAAATGCCTAAAAATCAATTCTCTCCCAAGATGTCTGTCTGAAATCTGTCTGTCTGTTTGTGCCACAGTAGCTATAGATATGCAAAAATTTAGAAGAGTTGACACACTGTCCCTCTTTACTATAGATATGCAAAAATTCTTAGTGACAGTTGCTCGCTTAGTAGTAGTTTATATATATATATATATATATATATATATATATATATATATATATATATATATATATATAATATATAATTTATATTTATATTTAAGATAAATTTAAATATTAATTTATATTTATTATTTAAGAGCTATAGGCCTGTCTATTTCCTGTCTGTCTGTCTGTCTGTCTGTCTGTCTGTCTGTCTGTCTGTGGCTGTTTGGGCTACAGTATAGATATGGCAAATATTCATTCAGAAGAGTGATGAAAGGGCACTTAAAACCACCTATTCTTGTGTCCCCATCTTTGCTGTGTCAAACCAAACCGTACTAGAATTCTCATCATATTCTGTCTCAATTTTGTTCTAGAGGAAGAAGAAGAAGAAGAAGAATGCCATTTGAAATGACACTATACAAAGTCTTTCAGAAATATATTCTGTGTCAAATGTCTAAAAATCAATCGAGAGATAAGATGATGCTTAAGAGAACTGGTTTCTTTTTCTTACAGGTTTTATAGACTGTTTGTCTACTATAAAATTGATACCCTGTTTGAAATTGGACAATGCAAGGACTAGTGCTACAGTAGGATATAGATATGCAAAAATTCAGAAGAGTGATGAAACGAATTAAAACCACATATTCTTGTGTGCACATCTTTGCTGTGTCAAACCGTACTAGAATTGTCATCATATTCTGTCTCAATTTTTTTCTAGAGCTTTCAAATGACAAAATGCACGAAAAATAATGAGCCATTTGAAATGACACTATACAAAGTCGTTCAGAAATCTATTCTCTGTCAAATGGCTAAAAATCAATCGAGATATAAGATGACATTTAACAGAACTGGTTTCTTTTATTACAGGTTTAATAGACCACAGAAATATTATAGAATTGATACCCTGTTTGTGCCACAGTACCTGAAGATATGCAAAAATTCAGAAGAGTGACACTCTCCCTCTCCCTCTCCTCTCCTCTCCTCTCTCTCTCTCTCTCTCTCTCTCTCTCTCTCTATCTATATATATATATATATATATATATATATATATATATATATATATATATATAAATTTAAATATAAATTTAAATAAATTTTTATATTTAAGAGCTATAGGCCTATCTATTTCTCCCACTCTGTCTGTCTGTCTATCTGTCTGTCTGTTTGTGCCACAGTAGCTATAGATATGCAAAAATTCAGAAGAGTGATGAAACAATTAAAACCACATATTCTTGTGTCCCCATCTTTTAAATGTGTCAAATCTCTAGAATTGTCATCATATTCTGTCTCAATTTTGTTCTAGATATTTAAATACAAAAAATTTAAATTTAAATTTATATTTAAGAGCTTGAAATGACACTATACAAAGTCTTTTCAGAAATCTATTCTGAGTCAAATGGCTAAAAAGTCAATCTGATATCTGTCTTAAAGAGAACTGTTTCTTTTATTGGTTTTTTATTTAATAGACTGAAATATTATAGAATTGATACCTGTTGTTTGCCACAGTACCTATAGATATGCAAAAATTCAGAAGAGTGACACAAAGGAATTAAAACTCTCATATTCTTGTGTCCCACATCTTTGCTGTGTCAAACCCTATTTAGAATTCTCATCTCCCTTCTGTCTCTCTTGTTCTAGAGCTATAGAAGAAGAAGAAGAGCCATTTGAAATGACACTATACAAAGTCTTTCTATAAATATATATCTGTATATCAAATGTCTAAAAATCAATATAGATATAAGATGATGCTTAAATTTAACTGGTTTTTTATTTAGGTTTTATAGACCTATAAAATATCTAAAATTGATACCTGTTGTCTGTCTGTCTGTCTGTCTGTTTAGTGCTACAGTAGGCTATAGATATGCAAAAATTCAGAAGAGTGATGAAACGAATTAAAACCACATATTCTTGTGTCCCCATCTTTGCTGTGTCAAACCGTACTAGAATTGTCATCATATTCTGTCTCAATTTTTTTCTAGAGCTTTCGAAATGACAAAATGCACGAAAAATAATGAGCCATTTGAAATGACACTATACAGAGTCGTTCAGAAATCTATTCTCTGTCAAATGGCTAAAAAAATCAATCAAGATATAAGATGACATTTAACAGAACTGGTTTCTTTTATTACAGGTTTAATAGACCACAGAAATATTATAGAATTGATACCCTGTTTGTGCCACAGTACCTGAAGATATGCAAAAATTCAGAAGAGTGACACTCTCCTCTCCTCCCCTCTCCCTCCCTCCTCTCTCTCTCTCTCTCTCTCTCTCTCTCTCTCTCTCTCTCTCTCTCTATATATATATATATATATATATATATATATATATATATATATATATATAAATTATATTTAAATTTAAATATAAATTTAAATTTATATTTATTTTAAGAGCTATAGGCCTATCTATTTCTCCCACTCTGTCTGTCTGTCTGTCTGTCTGTCTGTTTGTGCCACAGTAGCTATAGATATGCAAAAATTCAGAAGAGTGACAAGACTGTCCCTAACTCCTCCCATCTCTGTGTCTCTACTTTGCTGTATAAACTCTAAAGAGAATTATATATATTCTTGTAGTATATATATATAGATAAGATATATTTGAAATACATATACAAAGTTTTTTTAAATATATTTATTTTAAATAAATGTCTAAAAATCAAAAATCAATCGAGAGATAAGATGATGCTTAAGAGAACTGGTTTCTTTTATTACAGGTTTTATAGACTACAAAAATACTATAAAATTGATACCCTGTTTCAAATTGTCAATGCAAGGACTAGTGCTACAGTAGGATATAGATATGCAAAAATTCAGAAGAGTGATGAAACGAATTAAAACCACATATTCTTGTGTCCATATCTTTGCTGTGTCAAACCGTACTAGAATTGTCATCATATTCTGTCTCAATTTTTTTCTAGAGCTTTCAAATGACAAAATGCACGGCTGGCAATGAGCCATTTGAAATGACACTATACAAAGTCGTTCAGAAATCTATTCTCTGTCAAATGGCTAAAAATCAATCGAGATATAAGATGATATAAGATAATTTAACAGAACTGGTTTCTTTTATTACAGGTTTAATAGACCACAGAAATATTATAGAATTGATACCCTGTTTGTGCCACAGTACCTGAAGATATGCAAAAATTCAGAAGAGTGACACTCTCCCTATCTCTCCCTCCCTCCCTCTCTCACTCTCTCTCTCTCTCTCTCTCTCTCTCTCTCTCTCTCTATATATATATATATATATATATATATATATTTAAATATATAATTTAAATTTAAATTTATATTTATATTTAAGAGCTATAGGCCTATCTATTTCTCCCACTCTGTCTGTCTGTCTGTCTGTCTGTCTGTCTGTTTGTCTGTCTGTCTGTTTGCTATAGATCTATGCAAAAAATTCAAAAATTGAGAAAGAATGACAACACTATATCTCTTTCTCCTCTTTGCTCTCTCTCTCTCTCTCTCTCTGTCTCTCTCTCTCTCTATATATATATATATATAAAATATATATATATATACAAAGTCTTTAAAATATATTCTAAATTTAAATATAAATTTAAATTAAATTGCTAAATTTATATTTATATTTAAGAGCTATAGGCCTAAAATATTTCTCCCACTCTGTCTGTCTGTCTGTCTGTTTGGGCTACAGTAAGCTATAGATATGAAAAATTCAGAAGAGTGATGAAACTCTCTAAAACCACATATTCTTGTGTCCCCATCTTTGCTGTGTCAAACCATACTAGAATTGTCATCATATTCTGTCTCAATTTTTTTCTAGAGGAAGAAGAAGAAGAGCCAAGAAGAATGAATTTGAAATGACACTATACAAAGTCTTTCAGAAATCTATTCTATGTCAAATGGCTAAAAAATCAATCGAGAGATAAGGTGATGCTTAGGAGAACTGGTTTCTATTATTACAGGTTTTATAGACCACAAAAATACTATAAAATTGATACCCTGTTTCAAATTGGACAATGCAAGGACTAGTGCTACAGTAGG
This sequence comes from Metaphire vulgaris, assembly GCA_018105865.1. Lineage (NCBI taxonomy): Eukaryota > Metazoa > Annelida > Clitellata > Crassiclitellata > Megascolecidae > Metaphire > Metaphire vulgaris. The sequence goes on from CM030861.1 coordinate 11,919,479, forward strand.
ATATAGAAATGCAAAAATTCAGAAGAGTGATGAACCAAATTAAAACCACATATTCTTGTGTCCCCATCTTTGCTGTGTCAAACCGTACTAGAATTGTCATCATATTCAGTCTCAGTTTTGTTCTAGAAGAAAACTGAAGAAGAATTGAAGAAGAAGAAGAAGAAGAAGAAGAAGAAGAAGAAGAAGAAGAAGAAGAAGAAGAAAGAAGAAGAAGAAGAGCCATTTGAAATGACACTATACAGAGTCTTTCAGAAATATATTCTGTGTCAAATGTCTAAAATATCAATCGAGAGATAAGATGATGCTTAAGAGAACTGGTTTCTTTTATTACAGATTTTATATACCACAAAAATACTATAAAATTGATACCCTGTTTGAAATTGACAATGCAAGGACTAGTGCTACAGTAGGATATAGATATGCACTCTTTTTTCTTAACAGTGCTCCATGCTGCCCTAAATGACATTCAACCTGAATTACTATTATTATTATTATTATTATAAGTAGTAGTAGTAGTAGTAGTAGTAGTAGTAGTAGTAGTAGTAGTAGTAGTAGTAGTAGTAGTAGTAGTTGTTGTTGTAATAGTAGTAGTAATGCTAGAAGATACCGTAGTGATCCATGCTTAGGACGAGTGCTCTTTTTCACGGAGCAGTGCGCTTTTTTAAACACTGCTCCTTGCTGCCCTAAACCTATGGGATGGGGACACAAGAAAATGTGGATTGAATTCGTTTCATTACTCTTCTATAGCCTACTATAGCAATAGTACTACTAAAGGTAAATGTGGATGACCACTCTGTTAGAGAAGTGTTGAATTTCATCAGAACATCGGGATTGAAGATACTGTATTGTTTGCCTATAGGCCTAACCGCCGCAGTGTGTGGATGGATTCGTCCTGCTAGAGATCGATTTCAAGCACCATATTGAGCCACTATCTTTAGCATTGTTCACTACATCGATATCAATCGCTATTGTAAATGTAGGCCATCGTCTCATGTATTTATAGCGCATCCAGCCTGACAATCCCCTTTGTTCCATAATGCTAATATTGCACAGTATATGTGCAAATCAACCGCACATTTCAAATTTATTTCATCCTCTTATAGATCGAATTCAAGCACCATATTCAGCCACTGCCTTTAGCATCCATTACTACTTTGATATCATTCGCTATTGCAAACTTGGGTGATCACCTTCTGCATTTAAAACAGCTCATCCATGACAACCGTCCGCTATTCCATAATACTGACTCACTGAAACTGACACGCTGACACACTGAAACTGACACACTGAAAATAACACATTGAAACTGACACACAGAAACTGACACACAGACACACTGAAACTGATCCACTGAAGCTGGCACACTGAAACTGACACAATGACACACTGAAACTGACACTCTGAAACTGACACACTGAAACTGACACACTGAAAAATGACACAATGACACACTGAAACTGACACACTGAAACTGACACACAGAAACTGACACATTGACACAATAAAACTGATCCACTGAAGCTGGCACACTGAAACTGACACAATGACACACTGAAACTGACACTCTGAAACTGACACACTGAAACTGACACACTGAAACTGACACACTGAAACTGACACACAGACACACTGAAACTGACACTCTGAAACTGACACACTGAAACTGACACACTGAAACTGACACAATGACACACTGAAACTGACACTCTGAAACTGACACACTGAAACTGACACACTGAAACTGACGCACTGAAACTGACACACAGACACACTGAAACTGACACACAGAAACACTGAAACTGACACACTGAAAATGACACAATGACACTCTGAAACTGACACACTGAAACTGACACACTGTAGTGATCAGTGCTCCTTTTAAAGGCGTGGTTTCTTTTTTTTTCTTAACAGTGCTACATGCTGCCAGAAAGGACTTTCAGCCTGATTTATTATTATTATTATTAGTAGTAGTAGTAGTAGTAGTAGCAGCAGTAGTTGTAATAGTAGTCGTGCTGCTAGAAGATGTGACGGCGCAGTGCTCTTCTTTCAAAGCGCAGTCGCTTTTTTTCTTAACAGTGCTCCATGCTGCCCTAAACGACTTTCAACCTGAATTACTATTATTATTATTATTACTATTATTATTATTAGAAGTAGTAGTAGTAGTAGTAGTAAATACTAGTAGTAGTAGTAGTAGTAGTAGTAGTAGTAGTAGTAGAAAAAAAAATCAATCGAGAGGTAAGATGATGCTTAAGAGAACTGGTTTCTTTTATTACAGGTTTTATAGACCACAAAAATACTATAAAATTGATACCCTGTTTCAAATTGACAATGCAAGGACTAGTGCTACAGTAGGATATAGATATGCAAAAATTCAGAAGAGTGATGAAACGAATTAAAACCACATATTCTTGTGTGCACATCTTTGCTGTGTCAAACCGTACTAGAATTGTCATCATATTCTGTCTCAATTTTTTTCTAGAGCTTTCGAAATGACAAAATGCACGAAAAATAATGAGCCATTTGAAATGACACTATACAAAGTCGTTCAGAAATCTATTCTCTGTCAAATGGCTAAAAATCAATCCATAGATAAGATGACGTTTAAGAGAACTGGTTGCTTTTATTACAGGTTTAATAGACCACAGAAATATTATAGAATTGATACCCTGTTTGTGCCACAGTACCTGAAGATATGCAAAAATTCAGAACAGTGACACTCTCCCTCTCCCTCCCTCTCTCCCTCTCCCTCTCCCCTCTCTCTCTCTCTCTCTCTCTCTCTCTCTATATATATATATATATATATATATATATATATATTTTTAAATTTAAATTTAAATTTAAATTTATATTTTAAGATATTTAAGCTATAGGCCTATCTATTTCTCCTACTCTGTCTGTATGTCTATCTGTCTGTCTGTTTGTGCCACAGTAGCTATAGATATGCAAAAATTCAGAAGAGTGACACACTCTCTCTCTCTATCTCCCTCTCTCTCTCTCTCTCTCTCTCTCTCTATATATATATATATATATATATATATATAATATTTAAATTTAAATTTAAATTTAAATATTTATATTTAAGAGCTATAGGCCTATCTATTTCTCCCACTCTGTCTGTCTGTCTGTCTGTCTGTCTGTCTGTCTGTCTGTCTGTCTGTTTGGGCTACAGTAAGCCATAGATATGAAAAAATTCAGAAGAGTGATGAGAGGAAATTAAACCACATAATCTTGTGTCCCCATCTTTGCTGTGTCAAACCGTACTAGAATTCTCATCATATTCTGTCTCAATTTTGTTCTAGAGGAAGAAGAAGAAGAAGAAGAAGAAGCCATTTGAAATGACACTATACAAAGTCTTTCAGAAATATATTCTGTGTCAAATGTCTAAAAATCAATCGAGAGATAAGATGATGCTTAAGAGAACTGGTTTCTTTTATTACAGGTTTTATAGACCACAAAAATACTATAAAATTGATACCCTGTTTCAAATTGGACAAAGCAAGAACTAGTCCTACAGTAGGATATAGATATGCAAACATTCAGAAGAGTGATGAAACGAATTAAAACCACATATTCTTGTGTGCACATCTTTGCTGTGTCAAACCGTACTAGAATTGTCATCATATTCTGTCTCAATTTTTTTCTAGAGCTTTCGAAATGACAAAATGCACGAAAAATAATGAGCCATTTGAAATGACACTATACAAAGTCGTTCAGAAATCTATTCTCTGTCAAATGGCTAAAAATCAATCGAGATATAAGATGACGTTTAAGAGAACTGGTTGCGTTTATTACAGGTTTAATAGACCACAGAAATATTACAGAATTGATACCCTGTTTGTGCCACAGTAGCTATAGATATGCAAAAATTCAAAAGAGTGACACACTCTCTCTCTCTCTCTCCCTCTCCCTCTCTCTCTCTCTCTCTCTCTCTCTCTCTCTCTCTATATATATATATATATATATATATACATATATATATATATATATATATTTAAATTTAAATATAAATTTAAATTTATATTTATATTTAAGAGCTATAGGCCTATCTATTTTTCTCCCACTCTGTCTGTCTGTCTATCTGTCTGTCTGTTTGTGCCACAGTAAGCTATAGATATGCAAAAATTCAGAAGAGTGATGAAACGAATTAAAACCACATATTCTTGTGTCCCCATCTTTGCTGTGTCAAACCGTACTAGAATTGTCATCATATTCTGTCTCAATTTTGTTCTAGAAGAAGAAGAAGAAGAAGAAGAAGAAGAAGAAGAAGAAGAAGAAGAAGAAGAAGAAGAAGAAGAAAAAGAAGAGCCATATGAAATGAAACTATACAAAGTCTTTCAGAAATATCAAATATATCAAATATGTGTCAAATGTCTAAAAAATCAATCGAGAGATAAGATGATGCTTAAGAGAACTGGTTTCTTTTATTGCAGGTTTAATAGACCACAGAAATATTACAGAATTGATACCCTGTTTGTGCCACAGTATCTATAGATATGCAAAAATTCAGAAGAGTGACACACTCTCTCTCCCTCTCCCTCTATCTCCTCTCCGTCTCTCTCTGTCTGTCTCTCTCCCTCTCTCTCTCTCTCTCTCTCTCTCTCTCTCTCTCTTCTCTCTCTCTCTCTCTCTCTCTCTCTCTCTCTATATATATATATATATATATATATATATATCTATACATATTTATATATATACACAATTAAATTTAAATTTAAATTTATATTTATATTTAAGAGCTATAGGCATATCTATTTTTCCCGCACTGTCTGTCTGTCTGTCTGTCTGTTTGGGCTACAGTAGGCTATAGATATGCAAAAATTCAGAAGAGTGATGAAACGAATTAAAACCACATATTCTTGTGTGCACACCTTTGCTGTGTCAAACCGTACTAGAATTGTCATCATATTCTGTCTCAATTTTTTTCTAGAGCTTTCGAAATGACAAAATGCACGAAAAATAATGAGCCATTTGAAATGACACTATACAAAGTCGTTCAGATATCTATTCTCTGTCAAATGGCTAAAAAATCAATCAAGATATAACTTATATCATATAAGATGACATATAACAGAACTGGTTTCTTTAATTACAGGTTTAATAGACCACAGAAATATTATAGAATTGATACCCTGTTTGTGCCACAGTACCTGAAGATATGCAAAAATTCAGAAGAGTGACACTCTCCCTCTCCCTCCCTCTCTCTCTCTCTCTCTCTCTCTCTCTCTCTCTCTCTCTCTCTCTATATATATATATATATATATATATATATATATATATATATATATATACATATATATATATATATACATTTAAATCTAAATATAAATTTAAATTTATATTTAAGAGCTATAGGCCTATCTATTTCTCCCACTCTGTCTGTCTGTCTGTCTGTTTGGGCTACAGTAAGCTATAGATATGTAAAAATTCAGAAGAGTCACGAAACGAATTAAAACCACATATTCTTGTGTCCCCTACTTTGCTGTGTCAAACCGTAATAGAATTGTCATCATATTCTGTCTCAATTTTGTTCTAGAGGAAGAAGAAGAAGAGCCATTTGAAATGACACTATACAAAGTCTTTCAGAAATATATTCTGTGTCAAATGTCTAAAAAATCAATCGAGAGATAAGATGATGCTTAAGAGAACTGGTTTCTTTTATTACAGGTTTTATAGACCACAAAAATACTATAAAAGTGATACCCTGTTTCAAATTGGACAATGCAAGGACTAGTGCTACAGTAGGATATAGATATGCAAAAATTCAGAAGAGTGATGAAACGAATTAAAACCACATATTCTTGTGTGCATATCTTTGCTGTGTCAAACCGTACTAGAATTGTCATCATATTCTGTCTCAATTTTTTTCTAGAGCTTTCGAAATGACAAAATGCACGAAAAATAATGAGCCATTTGAAATGACACTATACAAAGTCGTTCAGATATCTATTCTCTGTCAAATGGCTAAAAAATCAATCAAGATATAACTTATATCATATAAGATGACATTTAACAGAACTGGTTTCTTTAATTACAGGTTTAATAGACCACAGAAATATTATAGAATTGATACCCTGTTTGTGCCACAGTACCTGAAGATATGCAAAAATTCAGAAGAGTGACACTCTCCCTCTCCTCCCCTCTCTCTCTCTCTCTCTCTCTCTCTCTCTCTCTCTCTATATATATATATATATATATATATATACATATATATATGTATACATGTAAATTTAAATATAAATTTAAATTTATATTTAAGAGCTATAGGCCTATCTATTTCTCCCACTCTGTCTGTCTGTCTGTCTATCTGTCTGTCTGTTTGTGCCACAGTAGCTATAGATCTATAGATATGCAAAAATTCAGAAGAGTGACACACTCTCTCTTCTCTCTCTCTCTCTCTCTCTCTCTCTCTCTCTCTCTCTCTCTATATATATATATATATATATATATATATATATATATATATTTAAATTTAAATATAAATATAAATTTAAATATAAATTTAAATTTATATTTATATTTAAGAGCTATAGGCCTATCTATTTCTCCCACTCTGTCTGTCTGTCTGTCTGTTTGGGCTACAGTAAGCTATAGATATGTAAAAATTCAGAAGAGTCACGAAACGAATTAAAACCACATATTCTTGTGTCCCCTACTTTGCTGTGTCAAACCGTAATAGAATTGTCATCATATTCTGTCTCAATTTTGTTCTAGAGGAAGAAGAAGAAGAGCCATTTGAAATGACACTATACAAAGTCTTTCAGAAATATATTCTGTGTCAAATGTCTAAAAATCAATCGAGAGATAAGATGATGCTTAAGAGAACTGGTTTCTTTTTATTACAGGTTTTATAGACCACAAAAATACTATAAAAGTGATACCCTGTTTCAAATTGGACAATGCAAGGACTAGTGCTACAGTAGGATATAGATATGCAAAAAAATCAGAAGAGTGATGAAACGAATTAAAACCACATATTCTTGTGTCCCCATCTTTGCTGTGTCAAACCGTAGTAGAATTGTCATCATATTCTGTCTCAATTTTGTTCTAGAAGAAGAAGAAGAAGAAGAAGAAGAAGAAGAAGAAGAAGAAGAAGAAGAAGAAAGAAGAAGAAGAAGAAGAAGAAGAAGAAGAGCCATTTGAAATGACACTATACAGAGTCTTTCAGAAATATATTCTGTGTCAAATGTCTAAAATATCAATCGAGAGATAAGATGATGCTTAAGAGAACTGGTTTCTTTTATTACAGATTTTATATACCACAAAAATACTATAAAATTGATACCCTGTTTGAAATTGGACAATGCAAGGACTAGTGCTACAGTAGGATATAGATATGCACCTTTTTTTCTTAACAGTGCTCCATGCTGCCCTAAATGACATTCAACCTGAATTACTATTATTATTATTATTATTATTAGTAGTAGTAGTAGTAGTAGTAGTAGTAGTAGTAGTAGTAGTAGTAGTAGTAATAGTAGTAGTAGTAGTAGTAGTTGTTGTTGTAATAGTAGTAGTAATGCTAGAAGATACCGTAGTGATCCATGCTTAGGACGCAGTGCTCTTTTTTCACGGAGCAGTGCGCTTCTTTTAAACACTGCTCCTTGCTGCCCTAAACCTATGGGATGGGGACACAAGAAAATGTGGATTGAATTCGTTTCATTACTCTTCTATAGCCTACTATAGCAATAGTACTACTAAAGGTAAATGTGGATGACCACTCTGTTAGAGAAGTGTTGAATTTCATCAGAACATCGGGATTGAAGATACTGTATTGTTTGCCTATAGGCCTAACCGCCGCAGTGTGTGGATGGATTCGTCCTGCTAGAGATCGATTTCAAGCACCATATTGAGCCACTATCTTTAGCATTGTTCACTACATCGATATCAATCGCTATTGTAAATGTAGGCCATCGTCTCATGTATTTATAGCGCATCCAGCCTGACAATCCCTTTGTTCCATAATGCTAATATTGCACAGTATATGTGCAAATCAACCAGCACATTTCAAATTTATTTCATCCTCTTATAGATCGAATTCAAGCACCATATTCAGCCACTGCCTTTAGCATCCATTACTACTTTGATATCATTCGCTATTGCAAACTTGGGTGATCACCTTCTGCATTTAAAACAGCTCATCCATGACAACCGTCGCTATTCCATAATACTGACTCACTGAAACTGACACGCTGACACACTGAAACTGACACACTGAAAATAACACATTGAAACTGACACACAGAAACTGACACACAGACACACTGAAACTGATCCACTGAAGCTGGCACACTGAAACTGACACAATGACACACTGAAACTGACACTCTGAAACTGACACACTGAAACTGACACACTGAAACTGACACAATGACACACTGAAACTGACACTCTGAAACTGACACACAGAAACTGACACATTGACACAATAAAACTGATCCACTGAAGCTGGCACACTGAAACTGACACAATGACACACTGAAACTGACACTCTGAAACTGACACACTGAAACTGACACACTGAAACTGACACACTGAAACTGACACACAGACACACTGAAACTGACACTCTGAAACTGACACACTGAAACTGACACACTGAAACTGACACAATGACACACTGAAACTGACACTCTGAAACTGACACACTGAAACTGACACACTGAAACTGACGCACTGAAACTGACACACAGACACACTGAAACTGACACACAGAAACACTGAAACTGACACACTGAAAATGACACAATGACACTCTGAAACTGACACACTGAAACTGACACACTGTAGTGATCAGTGCTCCTTTTAAAGGCGTGGTCGCCTTTTTCTTTAACAGTGCTACATGCTGCCAGAAAGGACTTTCAGCCTGATTTATTATTATTATTATTAGTAGTAGTAGTAGTAGTAGTAGTAGCAGTAGTTGTAATAGTAGTCGTAGTGCTAGAAGATGTCTACGGCGCAGTGCTCTTCTTTCAAAGCGCAGTGCGCCTTTTT
>CM030861.1:11933466-11943466 GCA_018105865.1 Metaphire vulgaris
AGAAGAAGAAGAAGAAGAAGAGCCATTTGAAATGACACTATACAGAGTCTTTCAGAAATATATTCTGTGTCAAATGTCTAAAATATCAATCGAGAGATAAGATGATGCTTAAGAGAACTGGTTTCTTTTATTACAGATTTTATATACCACAAAAATACTATAAAATTGATACCCTGTTTGAAATTGGACAAAGCAAGGACTAGTGCTACAGTAGGATTTAGATATGCGCCTTTTTTTCTTAACAGTGCTCCATGCTGCCCTAAATGACATTCAACCTGAATTACTATTATTATTATTATTAGTAGTAGTAGTAGTAGTAGTAGTAGTAGTAGTAGTAGTAGTAGTAGTAGTAGTAGTAGTAGTAGTAGTAGTAGTTGTTGTTGTTGTAATAGTAGTAGTAATGCTAGAAGATACCGTAGTGATCCATGCTTAGGACGCAGTGCTCTTTTTCAAGGAGCAGTGCGCTTCTTTGAAACACTGCTCCTTGCTGCCCTAAACCTATGGGATGGGGACACAAGAAAATGTGGATTGAATTCGTTTCATTACTCTTCTATAGCCTACTATAGCAATAGTACTACTAAAGCGTAAATGTGGATGACCACTCTGTTAGAGAAGTGTTGAATTTCATCAGAACATCGGGATTGAAGATACTGTATTGTTTGCCTATAGGCCTAACCGCCGCAGTGTGTGGATGGATTCGTCCTGCTAGAGATCGATTTCAAGTACCATATTGAGCCACTATCTTTAGCATTGTTCACTACATCGATATCAATCGCTATTGTAAATGTAGGCCATCGTCTCATGTATTTATAGCGCATCCAGCCTGACAATCCCCTTTGTTCCATAATGCTAATATTGCACAGTATATGTGCAAATCAACCGCACATTTCAAATTTATTTCATCCTCTTATAGATCGAATTCAAGCACCATATTCAGCCACTGCCTTTAGCATCCATTACTACTTTGATATCATTCGCTATTGCAAACTTGGGTGATCACCTTCTGCATTTAAAACAGCTCATCCATGACAACCGTCGCTATTCCATAATACTGACTCACTGAAACTGACACGCTGACACACTGAAACTGACACACTGAAAATAACACATTGAAACTGACACACAGAAACTGACACACAGACACACTGAAACTGATCCACTGAAGCTGGCACACTGAAACTGACACAATGACACACTGAAACTGATACTCTGAAACTGACACACTGAAACTGACACACTGAAACTGACACAATGACACACTGAAACTGACACTCTGAAACTGACACACAGAAACTGACACATTGACACAATAAAACTGATCCACTGAAGCTGGCACACTGAAACTGACACAATGACACACTGAAACTGACACTCTGAAACTGACACACTGAAACTGACACACTGAAACTGACACACAGACACACTGAAACTGACACTCTGAAACTGACACACTGAAACTGACACACTGAAACTGACACAATGACACACTGAAACTGACACTCTGAAACTGACACACTGAAACTGACACACTGAAACTGACACACTGAAACTGACACACAGACACACTGAAACTGACACACAGAAACACTGAAACTGACACACTGAAAATGACACAATGACACTCTGAAACTGACACACTGAAACTGACACACTGTAGTGATCAGTGCTCCTTTTTAAAGGCGTAGTGCGCCTTTTTTCTTAACAGTGCTACATGCTGCCAGAAAGGACTTTCAGCCTGATTTATTATTATTATTATTAGTAGTAGTAGTAGTAGTAGTAGTAGCAGTAGTTGTAATAGTAGTCGTAGTGCTAGAAGATGTCTACGGCGCAGTGCTCTTCTTTCAAAGCGCAGTGCGCCTTTTTTTCTTAACAGTGCTCCATGCTGCCCTAAACGACTTTCAACCTGAATTACTATTATTATTATTATTACTATTATTATTATTATTAGTAGTAGTAGTAGTAGTAGTAGTACTAGTAGTAGTAGTAGTAGTAGTAGTAGTAGTAGTAGAAAAAAATCAATCGAGAGGTAAGATGATGCTTAAGAGAACTGGTTTCTTTTATTACAGGTTTTATAGACCACAAAAATACTATAAAATTGATACCCTGTTTCAAATTGGACAATGCAAGGACTAGTGCTACAGTAGGATATAGATATGCAAAAATTCAGAAGAGTGATGAAACGAATTAAAACCACATATTCTTGTGTGCACATCTTTGCTGTGTCAAACCGTACTAGAATTGTCATCATATTCTGTCTCAATTTTTTTCCTAGAGTTTCGAAATGACAAAATGCACGAAAAATAATGAGCCATTTGAAATGACACTATACAAAGTCGTTCAGAAATCTATTCTCTGTCAAATGGCTAAAAATCAATCCATAGATAAGATGACGTTTAAGAGAACTGGTTTCGTTTATTACAGGTTTAATAGACCACAGAAATATTATAGAATTGATACCCTGTTTGTGCCACAGTACCTGAAGATATGCAAAAATTCAGAAGAGTGACACTCTCCTCCCTCCTCCCCCCTCCCTCCCCTCCTCTCTCTCTCTCTCTCTCTCTCTCTCTCTCTCTCTCTCTCTCTCTCTCTCTCTCTCTCTCTCTCTATCTATATATATATATATATATATATATATATATATATATTTTAAATTTAAATATAAATTTAAATTTACATTTATATTTAAGAGCTATAGGCCTATCTATTTCTCCTACTCTGTCTGTATGTCTATCTGTCTGTCTGTTTTTGTGCAGTAGCTATAGATATGCAAAAATTCAGAAGAGTGACACACTCTCTCTCTCTATCTCCCTCTCTCTCTCTCTCTCTCTCTCTCTCTCTCTCTCTCTCTCTCTCTCTCTCTCTATATATATATATATATATATATATATATATATATATATATATATACATATATATATATAATATATTCTGTGTCAAATGTCTAAAAATCAATCGAGAGATAAGATGATGCTTAAGAGAACTGGTTTCTTTTATTACAGGTTTTATAGACCACAAAAATACTATAAAAGTGATACCCTGTTTCAAATTGGACAATGCAAGGACTAGTGCTACAGTAGGATATAGATATGCAAAAATTCAGAAGAGTGATGAAACGAATTAAAACCACATATTCTTGTGTGCACATCTTTGCTGTGTCAAACCGTACTAGAATTGTCAACATATTCTGTCTCAATTTTTTTCTAGAGCTTTTAAATGACAAAATGCACGAAAAATAATGAGCCATTTGAAATGACACTATACAAAGTCGTTCAGAAATCTATTCTCTGTCAAATGGCTAAAAATCAATCCATTGATACAGTGGCACTCCACCGGGGCCAGGGGGCCTGTGCCCCTATTGAGAGCCTGGCCCCTGTACCCCCAGTTGGGACCCTATACTTAATGCTACATACATTAAACAACAAATGGTTGGCCCCCCCATGATTAGAAGTTGCCCCCCCAACGGCCCCCCCACTTGCCAAATCCTAGAGCCGCCACTGCATAGATAAGATGACGTTAAGAGAACTGGTTGCGTTTATTACAGGTTTAATAGACCACAGAAATATTACAGAATTGATACCCTGTTTGTGCCACAGTAGCTATAGATATGCAAAAATTCAAAAGAGTGACACACTCTCTCTCTCTCTCTCTCTCTCTATATATATATATATATATATATATATATATATATATATATATATATATATATATATATATACATATATATATATATACATTTAAATTTAATATAAATTTAAATTTATATTTAAGAGCTATAAGGCCTATCTATTTCTCCCACTCTGTCTGTCTGTCTGTCTATCTGTCTGTCTGTTTGTGCCACAGTAGCTATAGATCTATAGATATGCAAAAATTCAGAAGAGTGACACACTCTCTCTCTCTCTCTCTCTCTCTCTCTCTCTCTCTCTCTCTCTCTCTATATATATATATATATATATATATATATATATATATATATATATATATATATATATATATATACATTTAAATTTAAATATAAATTTAAATATAAATTTAAATTTATATTTATATTTAAGAGCTATAGGCCTATCTATTTCTCCCACTCTGTCTGTCTGTCTGTCTGTCTGTCTGTCTGTTTGGGCTACAGTAAGCTATAGATATGCAAAAATTCAGAAGAGTGATGAAACGAATTAAAACCACATATTCTTGTGTCCCCATCTTTGCTGTGTCAAACCGTAATAGAATTGTCATCATATTCTGTCTCATTTTTGTTCTAGAGGAAGAAGAAGAAGAATAGCCATTTGAAATGACACTATACAAAGTCTTTCAGAAATATATTCTGTGTCAAATGTCTAAAAAATCAATCGAGAGATAAGATGATGCTTAAGAGAACTGGTTTCTTTTATTACAGGTTTTATAGACCACAAAAATACTATAAAAGTGATACCCTGTTTGAAATTGGACAATGCAAGGACTAGTGCTACAGTAGGATATAGATATGCAAAAATTCAGAAGAGTGATGAAACGAATTAAAACCACATATTCTTGTGTGCACATATTTGCTGTGTCAAACCGTACTAGAATTGTCATCATATTCTGTCTCAATTTTTTTCTAGAGCTTTCGAAATGACAAAATGCACGAAAAATAATGAGCCATTTGAAATGACACTATACAAAGTCGTTCAGAAATCTATTCTCTGTCAAATGGCTAAAAAATCAATCGAGATATAAGATGACATTTAACAGAACTGGTTTCTTTTATTACAGGTTTAATAGACCACAGAAATATTATAGAATTGATACCCTGTTTGTGCCACAGTACCTGAAGATATGCAAAAATTCAGAAGAGTGACACTCTCCCTCTCCCCCTCCCTCCTCTCCTCTCTCTCTCTCTCTCTCTCTCTCTCTCTCTCTATATATATATATATATATATATATATATATATATACATATATATATATATATACATTTAAATTTAAATATAAATTTAAATTTATATTTATATTTAAGAGCTATAGGCCTATCTATTTCTCCCACTCTGTCTGTCTGTCTATCTGTCTGTCTGTTTGTGCCACAGTAGCTATAGATATGCAAAAATTCAGAAGAGTGACACTCTCTCTCTCTATCTCCCCCTCTCTCTCTCTCTCTCTATATATATATATATATATATATATATATATACATTTAAATTTAAATTTAAATTTATATTTATATTTAAGAGCTATAGGCCTATCTATTTCTCCCACTCTGTCTGTCTGTCTGTCTGTCTGTCTCTCTGTCTGTCTGTTACTACTACTACTACTACTACTACTACTACTACTACTACTACTACTAATAATAATAATAATAATAATAATAATAATAATAATAATAATAATAATAATAATAATAATAATAATAATAATAGTAATTCAGGTTGAATGTCATTTAGGGCAGCATGGAGCACTGTTAAGAAAAAAAGGCGCATATCTATATCCTACTGTAGCACTAGTCCTTGCTTTGTCCAATTTCAAACAGGGTATCAATTTTATAGTATTTTTGTGGTATATAAAATCTGTAATATAAGAAACCAGTTCTCTTAAGCATCATCTTATCTCTCGATTGATATTTTAGACATTTGACACAGAATATATTTCTGAAAGACTCTGTATAGTGTCATTTCAAATGGCTCTTCTTCTTCTTCTTCTTCTTCTTCTTCTTCTTCTTCTTCTTCTTCTTCTTCTTCTAGAACAAAATTGAGACAGAATATGATGACAATTCTACTACGGTTTGACACAGCAAAGATGGGGACACAAGAATATGTGGTTTTAATTCGTTTCATCACTCTTCTGAATTTTTGCATATCTATAGCTTACTGTAGCCCAAAAAGAGAGTAAGACAGACAGACAGACAGACAGAGTGGGAGAAATAGATAGGCCTATAGCTCTTAAATATAAATATAAATTTAAATTTATATTTAAATTTAAATGTATATATATATATATATATATATATATATATATATATATATATATATATATATATAGAGAGAGAGAGAGAGAGAGAGAGAGAGAGAGAGAGAGAGAGAGAGGGAGAGGGAGAGAGAGAGTATGTCACTCTTTTGAATTTTTGCATATCTATAGCTACTGTGGCACAAACAGGGTATCAATTCTGTAATATTTCTGTGGTCTATTAAACCTGTAATAAACGCAACCAGTTCTCTTAAACGTCATCTTATCTATGGATTGATTTTTTAGCCATTTGACAGAGAATAGATTTCTGAACGACTTTGTATAGTTTTATTTCAAATGGCTCATTATTTTTCGTGCATTTTGTCATTTCGAAAGCTCTAGAAAAAAATTGAGACAGAATATGATGACAATTCTAGTACGGTTTGACACAGCAAAGATGTGCACACAAGAATATGTGGTTTTAATTCGTTTCATCACTCTTCTGAATTTTTGCATATCTATATCCTACTGTAGCACTAGTCCTTGCATTGTCCAATTTCAAACAGGGTATCAATTTTATAGTATTTTTGTGGTCTATAAAACCTGTAATAAAAGAAACCAGTTCTCTTAAGCATCATCTTATCTCTCGATTGATTTTTTAGACATTTGACACAGAATATATTTCTGAAAGACTTTGTATAGTGTCATTTCAAATGGCTCTTCTTCTTCTTCTTCCTCTAGAACAAAATTGAGACAGAATATGATGAGAATTCTAGTACGGTTTGACACAGCAAAGATGGGGACACAAGAATATGTGGTTTTAATTCCTTTCATCACTCTTCTGAATTTCTCATATCTATGGCTTACTGTAGCCCAAACAGACAGACAGACAGACAGACAGACAGACAGAGTGGGAGAAATAGATAGGCCTATAGCTCTTAAATATAAATATAAATTTAAATTTAAATGTATATATATATATATATATATATATATATATATATATATATATATATATATATATATATATATATATATATATATATATAGAGAGAGAGAGAGAGAGAGAGAGAGAGAGAGAGGGAGATAGAGAGAGAGAGTGTGTCACTCTTCTGAATTTTTGCATATCTATAGCTACTGTGGCACAAACAGACAGACAGATAGACAGACAGACAGAGTGGGAGAAATAGATAGGTCTATAGCTCTTAAATATAAATATAAATTTATATTTATATTTAAATTTAAATGTATATATATATGTATATATATATGTATATATATATATATATTTAGAGAGAGAGAGAGAGAGGGAGAGCGAGAGGGAGAGAGAGAGTGTGTCACTCTTTTGAATTTTTGCATATCTATAGCTACTGTGGCACAAACAGGGTATCAATTCTGTAATATTTCTGTGGTCTATTAAACCTGTAATAAACGCAACCAGTTCTCTTAAACGTCATCTTATCTATGCAGTGGCGGCTCTAGGATTTGGCAAGTGGGGGGGCCGTTGGGGGGGCAACTTCTAATCATGGGGGGGCCAACCATTTGTTGTTTAATGTATGTAGCATTAAGTATAGGGTCCCAAACTGGGGTGGCCACACTGGGCCAGGCTCTCAATAGGGGGCACAGGCCCCTGGCCCCTGGTGTGAGCCACTGTATCTATGGATTGATTTTTTAGCCATTTGACAGAGAATAGATTTCTGAACGACTTTGTATAGTGTCATTTCAAATGGCTCATTATTTTTCGTGCATTTTGTCATTTCGAAAGCTCTAGAAAAAAATTGAGACAGAATATGATGACAATTCTAGTACGGTTTGACACAGCAAAGATGTGCACACAAGAATATGTGGTTTTAATTGTTTTTGCATCACTCACTCAGGGTATCACTTTTATAGTATTTTTGTGGTCTATAAAACCTGTAATAAAAGAAACCAGTTCTCTTAAGCATCATCTTATCTCTCGATTGATTTTTAGACATTTGACACAGAATATATTTCTGAAAGACTTTGTATAGTGTCATTTCAAATGGCTCTTCTTCTTCTTCTTCCTCTAGAACAAAATTGAGACAGAATATGATGACAATTCTATTACGGTTTGACACAGCAAAGATGGGGACACAAGAATATGTGGTTTTAATTCGTTTCATCACTCTTCTGAATTTTTGCATATCTATAGCTTACTGTAGCCCAAACAGACAGACAGACAGACAGACAGACAGACAGAGTGGGAGAAATAGATAGGCCTATAGCTCTTAAATATAAATTTAAATTTAAATTTATATTTAAATTTATATTTAAATTTAAATGTATATATATATATATATATATATATATAGAGAGAGAGAGAGAGAGAGAGAGAGAGAGAGAGAGAGAGAGAGTGTGTCACTCTTCTGAATTTTCGCATATCTATAGATCTATAGCTACTGTGGCACAAACAGACAGACAGATAGACAGACAGACAGACAGAGTGGGAGAAATAGATAGGCCTATAGCTCTTAAATATAAATTTAAATTTATATTTAAATTTAAATGTATATATATATATATATATATATATATATATATATATATATAGAGAGAGAGAGAGAGAGAGAGAGAGAGAGAGGGAGAGAGAGAGAGAGAGAGTGTGTCACTCTTTTGAATTTTTGCATATCTATAGCTACTGTGGCACAAACAGGGTATCAATTCTGTAATATTTCTGTGGTCTATTAAACCTGTAATAAACGCAACCAGTTCTCTTAAACGTCATCTTATCTATGCAGTGGCGGCTCTAGGATTTGGCAAGTGGTGGGGCCGTTGGGGGGGCAACTGCTAATCATGGGGGGCAAACCATTTGTTGTTTAATGTATGTAGCATTAAGTATAGGGTCCCAACTGGGGGGGCCACTGGGGGGCCCAGGCTCTCAATAGGGGGGCACGGGCCCCCCCGGTGGAGCCGCCACTGTATCTATGGATTGATTTTTTAGCCATTTGACAGAGAATAGATTTCTGAACGACTTTGTATAGTGTCATTTCAAATGGCTCATTATTTTTCGTGCATTTTGTCATTTCGAAAGCTCTAGAAAAAAATTGAGACAGAATATGATGACAATTCTAGTACGGTTTGACACAGCAAAGATGTGCACACAAGAATATGTGGTTTTAATTCGTTTCATTACTCTTCTGAATTTTTGCATATCTATATCCTACTGTAGCACTAGTCCTTGCATTGTCCAATTTGAAACTGGGTATCACTTTTATAGTATTTTTGTGGTCTATAAAACCTGTAATAAAAGAAACCAGTTCTCTTAAGCATCATCTTATCTCTCGATTGATTTTTTAGACATTTGACACAGAATATATTTCTGAAAGACTTTGTATAGTGTCATTTCAAATGGCTCTTCTTTTTCTTCTTCCTCTAGAACAAAATTGAGACAGAATATGATGAGAATTCTAGTACGGTTTGACACAGCAAAGATGGGGACACAAGAATATGTGGTTTTAATTCCTTTCATCACTCTTCTGAATTTCTCATATCTATGGCTTACTGTAGCCCAAACAGACAGACAGACAGACAGACAGACAGAGAGAAATAGATAGATAGGCCTAGCTCTTAAATATAAATATAAATTTAAATTTAAATTTAAATGTATATATATATATATATATATATATATATATATATAGAGAGAGAGAGAGAGAGAGAGAGAGAGAGAGAGAGAGAGAGAGAGAGAGATAGAGAGAGAGTGTGTGTCACTCTTCTGAATTTTTGCATATCTATAGCTACTGTGGCACAAAAAGACAGACAGATAGACAGACAGACAGAGTGGGAGAAACTAGATAGGCCTATAGCTCTTAAATATAAATATAAATTTAAATTTATATTTAAATTTAAATGTATATATATATATATGTATATATATATATATATATATATATATATATATATATATATAGAGAGAGAGAGAGAGAGAGAGAGAGAGAGAGAGAGAGAGAGAGAGAGAGGGAGGAGGGAGGGAGGGAGAGGGAGAGTGTCACTCTTCTGAATTTTTTGCATATCTTCAGGTACTGTGGCACAAACAGGGTATCAATTCTATAATATTTCTGTGGTATATTAA
>CM030861.1:11948466-11950966 GCA_018105865.1 Metaphire vulgaris
TAGGCCTATAGCTCTTAAATATAAATATAAATTTAAATTTATATTTAAATTTAAATGTGTATATATATATATATATATATATATATAGAGAGAGAGAGAGAGAGAGAGAGAGAGGGAGAGGGAGGGAGAGTGTCACTCTTCTGAATTTTTGCATATCTTCAGGTACTGTGGCACAAACAGGGTATCAATTCTATAATATTTCTGTGGTCTATTAAACCTGTAATAAAAGAAACCAGTTCTGTTAAATGTCATCTTATATCTCGATTGATTTTTTAGCCATTTGACAGAGAATAGATTTCTGAACGACTTTGTATAGTGTCATTTCAAATGGCTCATTATTTTTCGTGCATTTTGTCATTTCGAAAGCTCTAGAAAAAAATTGAGACAGAATATGATGACAATTCTAGTACGGTTTGACACAGCAAAGATGTGCACACAAGAATATGTGGTTTTAATTCGTTTCATCACTCTTCTGAATTTTTGCATATCTATATCCTACTGTAGCACTAGTCCTTGCATTGTCCAATTTGAAACAGGGTATCAATTTTATAGTATTTTTGTGGTCTATAAAACCTGTAATAAAAGAAACCAGTTCTCTTAAGCATCATCTTATCTCTCGATTGATTTTTTAGACATTTGACACAGAATATATTTCTGAAAGACTTTGTATAGTGTCATTTCAAATGGCTCTTCTTCTTCTTCTTCTTCCTCTAGAACAAAATTGAGACAGAATATGATGAGAATTCTAGTACGGTTTGACACAGCAAAGATGGGGACACAAGAATATGTGGTTTTAATTCCTTTCATCACTCTTCTGAATTTTTCATATCTATGGCTTACTGTAGCCCAAACAGACAGACAGACAGACAGACAGACAGACAGACAGAGTGGGAGAAATAGATAGGCCTATAGCTCTTAAATATAAATATAAATTTAAATTTAAATTTATATATATATATATATATATATATATATATATATATATATATATATATATATATATATATAGAGAGAGAGAGAGAGAGAGAGAGAGAGAGAGAGAGAGAGAGAGGAGATAGAGAGAGAGAGTGTGTCACTCTTCTGAATTTTTGCATATCTATAGCTACTGTGGCAGAGACAGACAGATAGACATACAGACAGAGTAGGAGAAATAGATAGGCCTATAGCTCTTAAATATAAATGTAAATTTAAATTTATATTTAAATTTAAATGTATATATATATATATATATATATATATATAGAGAGAGAGAGAGAGAGAGAGAGAGAGAGAGAGAGGGAGGGAGGGAGGGAGAGGGAGAGTGTCACTCTTCTGAATTTTTGCATATCTTCAGGTACTGTGGCACAAACAGGGTATCAATTCTATAATATTTCTGTGGTCTATTAAACCTGTAATAAAAGAAACCAGTTCTGTTAAATGTCATCTTATATCTCGATTGATTTTTTAGCCATTTGACAGAGAATAGATTTCTGAACGACTTTGTATAGTGTCATTTCAAATGGCTCATTATTTTTCGTGCATTTTGTCATTTCGAAGGCTCTAGAAAAAAATTGAGACAGAATATGATGACAATTCTAGTACGGTTTGACACAGCAAAGATGTGCACACAAGAATATGTGGTTTTAATTCGTTTCATCACTCTTCTGAATTTTTGCATATCTATATCCTACTGTAGCACTAGTCCTTGCATTGTCCAATTTCAAACAGGGTATCAATTTTATAGTATTTTTGTGGTCTATAAAACCTGTAATAAAAGAAACCAGTTCTCTTAAGCATCATCTTACCTCTCGATTGATTTTTTTTCTACTACTACTACTACTACTACTACTACTACTACTACTAATAATAATAATAATAATAATAATAATAATAGTAATTCAGGTTGAATGTCATTTAGGGCAGCATGGAGCACTGTTAAGAAAAAAAGGCGCACTGCGCTTTGAAAGAAGAGCACTGCGCCGTAGACATCTTCTAGCACTACGACTACTATTACAGCTACTACTACTACTACTACTACTACTACTACTACTACTAATAATAATAATAATAATAATAATAATAATAATAATAATAATAATAATAAATCAGGCTGAAAGTCCTTTCTGGCAGCATGGAGCACTGTTAAGAAAAAAGGCGCACTACGCCTTTAAAAAGGAGCACTGATCACTACAGTGTGTCAGTTTCAGTGTGTCAGTTTCAGAGTGTCATTGTGTCATTTTCAGTGTGTCAGTTTCAGTGTTTCTGTGTGTCAGTTTCAGTGTGTCTGTGTGTCAGTTTCAGTGTGTCAGTTTCAGAGTGTCAGTTTCAGTGTGTCATTGTGTCAGTTTCAGTGTGCCAGCTTCAGTGGATCAGTTTCAGTGTGTCTGTGTGTCAGTTTCTGTGTGTCAGTTTCAATGTGTTATTTTCAGTGTGTCAGTTTCAGTGTGTCAGCGTGTCAGTTTCAGTGAGTCAGTATTATGGAATAGCGACGGTTGTCATGGATGAGCTGTTTTAAATGCAG
>CM030861.1:11960966-12010473 GCA_018105865.1 Metaphire vulgaris
ATATATATATATATATATATATATATATATATATATATATATATATATTCTTCTTCTTCTTCTTCTTCTTCTTCTTCGTCTTCTTCTGCAGACGACGGACCAATGACATCAACTAACTGTCTGATTCTCTAATGCCGACATAGACCTATTCTTGCTGATTTTGTCTTGGAGGAGTGGAGAGGAATATTTAGGAGTGGGGCTGGTATCATTCGACCTGTACCGTTTTCATAGGCGTAAATATGGATGACCCCTCTGTTAGAATCAGTCGAATATCATCTGGGGTGGGGCCCGTACCGGGCCGGGCGCCTCGGTACGGGCTACGGGCCTCGAGGTACGGGCTACGGGCGCAAATGTACGGGCTACGGGCCTTGTACGGGCCGGGCGCTAACAATATTTCTTTAATAAATTCAAGTTTATAATTGTTTAGTCTTGGCTTTTTCCTCCTCTTTTCCTAACAGCAACAAAATATGAATGTTCTATTGACAATTATACAATAGCTACAACTAAGCTGTAATAAAAATTTTAATTAGGGAACAGCTAAGAAAATAATTTAAAAAATATAATTAATGAAAATTATTTGATTTTGAGTTTACAAACGAATATTGTATTTAATATTGTGTTAGCAGATTATACTTTTATGAAATTACATTGCAGCCCCGCCCGTACCTCGGGCCGGGCGGCAAGGTACGGGCTACGGGCTACGGGCCGGGCGGGCCTCAAAGCTCGGGCCTCGGGCTCGGGCTCGGGCCGGGCCCCACCCCAGAATATCATCAGAATATCCATTTTGAAGATACTGCTTGCGTTGACCGATTTCAATCTTAAGAAGTATTATTTTATTATTACTATTTAATATTATATTCTTCTTCTCCTTCTTCTTCTCCTCCTCCTTCTTCTTCTTCTTCATCATCATCATTATTATTATTATTATTATTATTATTATTATTATTATTATTATTATTATTATTATTATTATTATTATTATTATTATTATTATTATTATTATTATTATTATTATTATTGTATATTAGTCTGCTGTCCCATAGTTCGTAAAATTGATTAGCAATCTCGTTGTGCATGTTAAAGATTCATTTTATTTTAAGTTGTGCAGCATTGAAATATCAAATTAGTTTACAATCTTCTCAAATTTTTAACAGACAAAGCAAGCACTTTCATTCAATATGTCTATTGTTCTTTTGTGATTAAGTCATTCTGTCAATTCCTGTTAAGTTAGCATTAATGCCTAATAGGGGTTATCCATAAAAATCAAAACATTGAATTACTGTTGGCCTCTCTGTTCTGTAATTCGTTGACTGTCTGTTGCAAAGATTCTATCTGTTTTGTAATTTCATGAAATACAAGATCGTTCTCGACATCCTTAGACTTCTGGTTTTCTTCCTTGTGTTGCCGCTGCTGCCGAACAGCAGCGAGACTGACCCGCGAAGGCACGTCGGTACTAAAGCCACGGGACGAGGTATTGAGGACCTGATAGGCGGACAGGGGTCTGACATTTCTTTCGGAGTCCGCGGGATCACGCCAGGCCGAATCGGTCGAGGCTACGTTATCCCATTGTTCTTCCGGCTGGGAGTAGCTCCGGAATCTTGCGGCCGGATAGCTGTTCCGCTTTCCGCCGTCCCACGACTTGCTGTAGGCTCGAAACTGGACCGGGTTCTTCTGAAACACGGATTGAAAGCCAGCCAACGCCGCCGCCGACGGCGAACCTGGAATGTGAGCCTCGCCTTTGTGGTAGGGGAAAACGTATTTCTCCGAATCCAGGGTATAGTTTCTGCGGTTGTCGTAAGGCACAGATTCATGTCCGTGGTATCTTTTTTTATCGCCGTTATAACTGAAATCGTCGTTAACTTCACGGAGTTCTTCGTAATCTGGTATCTCTCGATCGAGAGTGTTGTTATCTGGCGCATAGTACTGCTGCATAGAGTGGAATCGCTTTGGAGGAAGTGGCGGCTTCGATGACAATCCTCTTTGGTTTTCCGAGCAATCCTGAAAGCCAACAATTATAAAATTGTATTGCAAAATTTTAAATTATTGCATTTGACTGGTCTAATCTATTTCA
Source organism: Metaphire vulgaris (assembly GCA_018105865.1). Classification (NCBI taxonomy): domain Eukaryota; kingdom Metazoa; phylum Annelida; class Clitellata; order Crassiclitellata; family Megascolecidae; genus Metaphire; species Metaphire vulgaris. The sequence goes on from CM030861.1 coordinate 11,963,038, forward strand.
AATCAGTTTTAAAATTATATTTGAGTCAGCTAATAGTCATAAAATATATGGCATTTTTGTCCTAAATTTGCTTAATACATAGATTACATACAGTATATACATATATGCATACATATTCACATACATTGGCTTATGGAAAATCAAAATTTACTTGAAATAGTTCATTTTCCAATTTTTACAGCTAACAATTTAAAAAAAATTAGTAGGCCTATAATTAAGAAATATTTTGTAACTAGCATAATTAAATTTTAAGCAGAGAAGAAGTGTGGACTGCAGTAGAACTGTTTTGGAACTTTTTGGTTAGCATACTTTTTGCTAATAGGTTACATAGGTTCAATTGAGGTTCTGGTGTTGGAAAAATATGAGTTGGTTTTATCTGCGATTTGTGGCCTATGAGCTGGATCTATGGCATGGTAATGATGACATAATTTGATTCAAGATTCTCGTGGCCAAAGATGACGCATTGGTTAAAAGCTAGATAGAAAAATACGAACCATCTCAGTAACCATCGGTAACCACAGACGATCATCCCCAGCTGCATCATTCCCACTGCTGTCGTCATGACAACCGCGTTGATGTCCACCGTAGTCGTGACAACCTAGTCGATATTTCCTTATGTCTTTTTCTGTCAGGGTGCCCCCTGACGATGCTTCTATTTGTTCTTCGTCGAGTCTGCTCAGTTCTGCCACGTTCGATTGAATACAGTCGAGTAGATGCTCAGCTTCGTTGCCGCCGGAATCGTGGGTTTTGGCATCTGGAGAAGTTTCGGCAAACTCGTGCCTTAACGCTTCTGGCCGTTGGTGTCTCTCGGGAAATTCACATTTAAAGAGAACGTGTTCCTTGAGCGGCATTCCATACCAACGATCATCTTCAAAGTCACCGCGAACTGTATTTTTGTCCGCAATTCCTGACGACGATTGTCCGAGTAAAGGAAGCGGTGGATAATTCTGGGAGTGGTCCTCTCCGTCTTCGGTGGAAACAGGAGTGATTTCTCTTTCCAGGGGTTCTTCGCCGTGACTTTTCGACGGTATGCAATCATCTTTGCTGTCGCTGCTACCGTGAATCTGCGCTATATCAGTTTTATCGGCGATGGCGTTACCGTCATCAGGGTCGTCGTGCTGGGTTGTCACGTCCGGAAAGAGTTTTCTTTCGGCCAGTTTTTCCACCCTCGGTGAAGGCGGGGGTGTCACTACGTCCCAGAATGACCTGAGGCTACAGGTGCGTACGTAGTTGACGTGCAGTGGTGAGGCACTTTCGCCGGTCGAAGAAGATAACGATTGACAGTGTGTTTGGTCATCGAATTCGCAGTTTGTGACCATCGTAGACATATTTATTAGTTCATTTGTACAAGCTAATGACATCTTGCCCTCTTCTTCTTCTTCTTGTAAGTTTTGCATTGTACCGCTGCCTTGAGGTGCTTGTTGTTCGCGATGTTCTTGTAGCGAGGATGATGTTTCACTGTGTTGCGAAACTGTGATACCAGTCTGCAAGTCCACTTGAGTGAAGTCTGGTGTTGACGAGTCAACCGGACGACGAGCCAGTTCGGTGTTTTGCGAAGGTTCAACGCGTCCAACGCCAGTAACCAGTTCACTTCCAGACGGTTTTGTTCCGGGGTCCTGGGTGCCCACCGACGCTAGTCTTTCTGAACCAGAGTCGTGGATTTTCTCCTCTTTGTGCGCGTCTGTTTCTGCCGCTGTCCTGGTGGCCGATCGCTGGTGCCTGATGGTACGAAATTCGTCCGCGTGGCCGTGGATACCGCTACAAGTGTTGCTGGCGTCGTTATCGTCAAAAGACGAACTCCCCTTCGAATCCGAAGAAGATCTGGAGGCGAAAGACGATGATCTGGACTTTGGAGTGCTGTGCTGAACAATACCGGAGCAATGTTCGGCGTTCACCTCTTCAAAATACGCCGTCAGTGCGGTAACCATATCTTTGCTGATCGCTATTTCTTTCTTTGTATTGCTCGAGAGGCTGTCGTTTGTTAGACTATGTCTTCTTATGCTGATCTTTTCTTCAGATTTTATCGTCATCGTTCCCGAATCACTCCTATCTAGTTTTCTGTTGTTCTTGCCAAATAGCTTTGCTTCCATCGGTGCGTGACAGTCTGTCATTTTTATGCGCTGGTTTTCCTCCTCGTTCGAGGAATTGTCGGGATGCAAGCATTCTGTCTGGTGGAGAAGACTCTGTGAAACGGGGGTCTTTTCACGTTCTTGCTGCGGCGTTTGGGGCTTCAGCGCGTTCAATTCCGACACAAATCTGTCCTCTTCGCTCGTATTGTCATCTCCGACCAAGGCGCTGATCTCGTCATTCTGGTCACTTTCTGAAACGTCTGTTTGCGAATCAGACTGTAGCAGACCCCTCTCTTCCTCCTCCTCCTCTTGTCTCAAAACGCCAAGTCTGCGATCTTTCCCGACCGAATTCCACGTTAAATCTTCGTCCGATGTCACGTCTTCCGTATTGGTATCAGTGACGGCGTGATCGTCGTGAAGATTTTGACATTCCACGTCTGGTGATGTGTCACCGTGTCTACTTATTTCGCCTGTGCTTCGGTTGTTGACGACACTTTCTATTTTCCGAAGCGCTGCCTCGAGTTGTTTCTGCCTATCTGGCGGCACTAGAACTGTCCTGCTTTCACAGTTCTGTGTATGTCTGGCCGCCACATCTTCTTCGTCTACGGCTTCTCTTGACATTAACCGTTTCTCCTCTGGCGGCGTCGGTCCACTTTTGACCAACGGAGACCCAGGATACGAATACCTCTTACCTCTTTCCACAGAACCGTCATGTCCGCTGTTTTGAGTCTGACCGGGCATTTTAACCGGTTCTTCGAAGACCTCGTTAACGGAGCACGGCAGGTTTCTTGACGATCTCTTCTTCTTCTCCTCCTGTCGGGTGCTTTCCAGATTCTGGATCGACAGCCGGAGTTCGTCGATATCGCCGTCTAGAATGTCGTTCAACGAGTAGTTCGAACCGCGATTCGGCCGCGCGTCGTCGCGGCGCCGTCCTTCGGCTTCGTCTTGAAGCGTCGCGACCGAAACCGAACCGGTGCTGGCGTCCCGGTCGCAAGCGTCTCCGCTAGCGTTCCCACGGCGATGATTCCAGCCGAGATTTCGATCCGTCTCGGGTTCGCTTGCGCGAGAAGAGTTCCGACCGCTGTCGCGGTGATGTGAAGGAACTATATCGCCGACATCACGAGTAGTGTTATTATCGATCGCCGTCGGCGATGCGTTATCTCGAACGATATCTTCTGGAATGTGGTTGTCGCCGCTTAGCGCACAATTTTCGGGGGCCCCGCCGTGGGTTTCGCGGCAGACTCTGTTACGATACGGGGTGGCGTACGGAGAGGAGTAGAGCTCTTGTGCAGGTGCAGGGTTATTTTCTTCGGCGGTGTTCACGTCAGTTGAACAGATCTTCTGCGTCGGGATATCGTTCCAGAAGATCGCCTGGCCAACGTCTGAACGAGCGACGACAACGGCCTGTTCATTTCGCTAAAAATAAATCAGCACATTTTAAACAATATCCCAAATAAGAATTCATTTATGTAGGCCCTATCTGGCCTTAAATAATTTCACAAAGGAAAAAAGTTGACACAGGCAAACTCATCTGCCTACATTTCTATTAGGCCTCTGAGCTAAGAGTCCCCAAACACTTTTTAGAGGCTATGCTAGAGAAAGGGAAAGGTATAGGAGCCCCCAATTTTACACCTATGGGTACATCAGCCTTTAGCCCCAAGAAACCTTTAAGTCAAGTGAGATTAACTTACAAGAGCAGCAAGTAACTATTGTATATTACATTGTACCGGGTATATGTACTGTACATTGTATTTTATACATTTTTATTAATATAATAATATAATATATTATAATGTTAACATAATTTTTATTTTTATATGATTACATATATTTTACTTATTTTTAATAGCTGGACTCAGTAATGTGTTCTTGCTCCTGACATCTGGTAATATGACACATGATGATGATGATGATGATGATGATGATGATGATGATGATGATGATGATGATGATGATGATGATGATGATGATGATGATGATGATGATGATGATGATGATGATGATGATGATAATAATAATAATAATAATAATAATAATAATAATAATAATAATAATAATAATAATAATAATAATAATAATAATAATAATAATAATAAATATAACCAACTGTGTTTATACGACGCTTGCTGACTTACCCTGACTGTAGGGTGACGAGTCTGAAGAGAGGAAGAGGTGGAGGAAGAGGGTGTGTACTGTCGAAATATGACTCTGTTCAGGCGTTCGTTTTGCTTTTCCAAATGGCAGATTCTGTCCTTCATCTGCGTGCAGTCCTGCCTCAGTGACTATACATGCAAAATACAGTTGTCGACGTTTGTTTCATTTCACACGGTGTGTCATAAAAACGAGACCCTTTTGTATTTCGGTTATAATTTTTCCAGGTGTTGGCCGATTTGAATGAAGATTGTGTCACTGCGTTCGCTACAAAACTTGCTTTGATGTAATCTGACTCTCGTTTGCCGTATTTTGTAAATATATTGTTATATTGTTCATATATTCATATATATTGTTCATATCCCCAAATTTTTGAGAACTAGGCTAGTTTACGCCAATGTCATCACAGCCGGAGGACAAATGGCCGTAGCCAATGGTTCCCGAATAGAGGGGCACACGTCGACATTTTTGGGTGAAAAAGTCTCAGATGAGCAAAAGAAAGGTCATCCTCGCACTTACATCTATTCTCTTCCTTCTTGCTACCCAACCCTTCCCCAATAATATCTTGAAGATGTTGTGCAAATCCCACAACCGGTTCCAGCCAGAACAGGGGGCCCGGCGCCCCTCTCCCACAACCTCACTCCCGACTAATATCTTTCAATTATGTTTTGAAAATCCCACAACCAGTTCCAACCAAATAAAAGGGCCCGGCGCCCCCTCCACTTCATCCCCCGCCTCCTGGGTACGCCATGCGGGCATGTACCTTTTGCGATGTCAGTGCCTTGACGAGTTCGTTCGTGATCTGCTGTAGACATCTGGACGTCTCTTGTTTCTGCCTCGACGTCTCCTTGAAGATCGCCGACTGGGTCTCCTCCAGTCGCTCGAGGCGCCTCCATGACTCGCCCGACTGCGTCGAATCGTTCGATCCGTCGTCATTCCGAGACGGAAAATCCTTCGACGACGACGACTGCGGAGGACTTGCAAACAACTGGAATAACACAGGTAATGCAGAGATGGGTCATAAATACTCTAACGCAGTGGTTCTTAACCGGGGGTACTCGTACCCCTTGGGGGTACTTGAAGAACGTTGTGAGGGTACTTATTAATTGTTTATTATGCTGTTATTCATTGTGTTACATTGTAAATTAGGGTCATATTATGTTACTTATTTAGTTGTACTAGTTCTGCATATGTATATGTACTTTAAGTTTGAGTTTGAAATAAATTATCTTCAATCAATCAATCAATCAATCAAATGATCCAGAACAGAGCCGGCGCGTGACTTTCGGGGGCCCCCTGCAATTTTTGCGAGCGCAACGTTTTTGAAATGGCCTGACAAGCAAAAAAGGTCATCCGTATGAAAATTCTTAAATATCCGAGGCCGGCGGGGTCCCTGCGGCCGGCGGGGCCCCCTACGGCAGCAAGATTTGCAGGCCTCACGCGCCGTCTCTGCCCTCTACTGAAATAGGCAGAAATTGATTGCTATTATAAGTATTAGAATATATTCCTTATGACAATGGCATTTTTTTCTATGTCGTTTTGCCTATGGACCTTTAGTTGTTTAGGCCTATAACTTTTGATTTCTTGAAAGGAGTGACCAAATTTTGAAGGTCCAGAGGGCTAGACTAAAATTGGCAGAAATTGATTGTATTAAAATATATTTCCATAAAAATGGCATTTTTTCTACTGTAGTTTTGCCTAGAACTTTAGTTGTTTATTAAAATAACTTTTGAATTTGGAAGGAGCGAATAAATTTTGGTGTTATATGGTCCAGCGGACATCTAGTTGTTTGAAATTGGCAGAAATTGATTGCTATTAAAATACATTTCTTAATTTCTTATGACAATGACATTTTTAAATGTAGTTTGCCTATGGACATCTAGTTGTTTAAGCCTATAACTTTTGATTTCTTTGAATGAGCGACTAAATCTTTGAGTTATATGGCACAGAGATCTAGCACCCTCTACCAGAGCGCAGTGCACCAGCTTATTCACGAGCGCTCAAAAATAGAAAATAGAGACAGAAAGAGAAGGAGAGAGACAGAAAGAGAGAGAGAGAGAGAGAGAGAGACGGAGAGACGGATAGAGAAAGAGAAGATACCTTGGCGGATGGCGGTTCTTGGTTGTATTGGAGAAACTGGTGGTGTTGTTGAGGTCGTGCACAGAAGTAGCACCCAGAGCAGACGTATCGGCATCTCTTGATCTCCTCTCTCAGCTGCTCGTTCTCATACTCGAGCGATGAAATGGAGGCCGTGTACTTGATTTCCTTTTTCTGTAAGAAAATCCAACAGCTGTCTGATTAGAGGCGAAATTCCTATACCTGTATAATAGGAATAGGGCAGGTAAACATCCCAGTCAACCCGTATATATAATGCCCTTTCCTTCTATATACTTCTGCTGAGTTGCCTTCTCTGCTCTTCTCTCTTGTTCTCTTCTCTCTTGTTCTCTTCTCTCTGGTTCTCTTCTCTTTCGTTCTCTTCTCTCTTGTTCTCTTCTCTCCTATCTTGCTCCCTCTTGTTCTACTGTCTTTCTTGTCCTTGTCCCTCTCCTCTCCTCTTTCTCAGCAGTCTCCGTTTCTCTGCCCGTGTGCCCATTCTGTCCGCATGTGTCGCACGTGGAATCATTCACATCTGCTGTGACTCTTGGTTCTGTACTGCCTACAGTGCACTGGCATTGTATGCCCCACTGCATAATGAGAGCATTCATACTGAGGCAGAGAGAGAGAGAGAGAGAGAGAGAGAGAGAGAGAGAGAGAGAGAGAGAGAGAGAGAGAGAGATCTGAAAATTGAGAACACAAAACACATTCGAATGTCCTCTGAGATTGAAATACCACAGAACGCTCACGGCCTTTTGCAATGGTTCACTTTTCCAGCACCCCCCAACCCGGGGGACTACAGGACTCGGTCATCTGCTTTCCACAACAAAAACAACAACAACAGAACACAAAACAATAATAATAATAAAATGTCCTAATAATAATAATAATAATAATAATAAAATAATTATCAGAACGATGCTCGCTCGGCCTCGCTTTTCGCAGTGCAGGATAATACTAATCCAATACCTATACCAATACCCAATCATTGAATTCCTGGGGACATTTCAATGATCGCCACCTAGCCAAGCTCTGCGCCACTAATAATTAGGTCGTACGTTAAAATCACGCAACTGCTACCAACTATTCCACAAAATGTACAAAATTGCAACAACCTCAGGCTGCGAACAAGTAATATCGTCGCAAGCCCTACGCTGCAATGACTCGACTAAACCGGTTCTACGAACAATAAATAGCAACGTCGTCTTCGAACATCGTCCAAACGCATCGCGACGTAAGGACTAAACTAAACGGTAAACCGTCTAAATAGTCAACCAATCAAACGCTAATAATAACAGAGAGACATAATAATCTTAATATTATAGATAATAATAATAATGCGATTTCGTGTGGTACAGAAAGCATTATCCTGCCAGACAACTTTGAAGACATTTATTGTGTATGCGAAATACATCATATAATAATTATTTATCTTGCTACTCCAGAGCTGGGAATGCCTCTGTGCAGAAATATATGAAGCACTATACATACGTTGCATTGCATTGCATTATAATACATATACAGTGGGCCTATATCATGTAGGGGCCTGAGCTTAGGCCTAACGTGTACGGGCTTCGCTTCCTTTGATTCTTCTAGAAATTTCGCCCGTAACCTCACAGCAGATGTGCAGCAACGATAGTGGAGAGAGCTACTGCCGTCTGGTTGCAGAGGTTGCCTTTGTGGTGCCATGGAACCGGAACGATGATGATCTAGCAACCTTGCAGGCATAGCCCCCTCCTCCTCCCTTACCCCCTCCTCTCCCTTCCCCCTCCCCGCGAACGATCGTCTGCTTCGGGGTGCCCCCATTGGGTGCTGGAAAGGCGATCCGCGGCCGGCGAGCATGCAGACGACGTGGTTGTTTCCATATTTTTGTTGGAGGGAATTCGCGAACACCTTTTGGAAGATCGAGCATTGCAAGAGAGACGCCATATATCTCTCCTTCGTTTATACCGTGTTGATGCAACTTCTCTCTCTCTCTCTCTCTCTCTCTCTCTCTCTCTCTCTCTCTCTCTCTCTCTCTCTCTCTCTCTCTCTCTCTCTCGTTCTGTCTCTCTCTCTCATTCTCTCTCTCATTCTCTCTCTCGTTCTCTGTCTCGATGTGTTCTCCGTAGGAAGCACTGCGTAATTCATATATTGATAGCTAGGCTCTCTGTATATATATATATATATATATATATATATATATATATATATATATATATATATATATATATATATAAATATAATAAACGTCAATTCTAGCGGTTACCTAGGCTGCACAGCAGATCGCAACCTATTTTTCGGTTAAACTCCTCCCTCAACCCCTTCTCAACAGTGACGTCGCCATGGATTCGGGTATGGGGGGTGGGGGTGGCGAGGGCCTAACCGATACTCTTACTGAGCGCCCAGTCGGATGGAAATCATGGAAGCATCAAACTGTTGCTTGGTTTGTCATTGGATCTGTCTGTTTGAAGAATATCTGCATGGCAAGCAATAGTTTGCCTTTTATACGAAACTATAATCGTTTGACTAGTTAGTCAAATATTTATTTATTTATTTATTTATTACCTCAAAAGCTTTTGTTGTCGCTATCAGCTTCTTTTCGAGAGCCAACGCCTGCAACTTGTACGGCGTCAAATCCTTGATGATCTCCTCCAATCTAAATGTTCAGCTTACAATTGAAGTCTTTAGATCAGCAAAGGACAGAAATAACTGCATAAGATAATACAGTGGAACCCCGTTAATTAACCATTTCGCCCACTGCATACTGTACACAGTGCGTCGTGGAAAAAAATTGCAATAAAAGTGGGAGGTGTCCCATTTCGAATACTGTAGCGCAAAACCGAGAAGGACAATGTTGATTATCCTAGAAGGATTTGATGCAGTGAAGATGGGGACAAAAGGAACTGTGGATTTCTTCGGAGAATTTATTCAGTACACTGAAATTTGTGCATATCTATACACGACAATGCGCAATGTGCGCAATGTACTGGTGCGTAAACTACTGGTGCGCAAATTCCCAGGTCCGCAAACTACTGGTGCGCAAACCAATGTAAACCACTATTACTGACTAACTACACCATAGCCGTGCGTCAGCAATTTGATTTACAAAATAGCACAGGATGTAGGTCCTTCAAATGATATCTGGGGGCCCAGAACTCCCACCCCACCCCCACCCCACCCCAAAGAGTCCGCCGGTACATGCATGGGTTTACTCGCCTAGAGTTTTCGTCGCGCAGTTTCTGGACGACTTGCGTCTGACCGTTATCGTGATGGAGAGGAGAAACGGCTGGCGATATCGTCGTTATTATAGTATTATCGCTATCCGCCTTCGTCTGTTGTTGACCGCTCCTGTTCTTTGTCCTTGTCTGTTGTTCTCTATCTGTGTCCTTCTGTTTAATTTTTTTTTTAAAACACATGCACATTAACCAGGATTATGTGCTGTATATTATGCAGGCCGTATACGGAATCCAGTGTTTTATACAGGCCTGTTAGAAGGGGAGATTCCCCCAAAAAAAAAAAAAAAAACAACCTAACAATTCCTCCCAAAAATCCCAGCACTTACACGAATTTTGCATTGAACTGTGTCTTTTCTCCTCCAACCAAGTCGATTCCCCCCTTCCCCCGAAACCCTCAATTTCCCCCAAAGGCCTGAAGTCTGGATAAACCACTGACGGAATCGCATAGGAATAAGCAGCTACACTGTACTACCGTACTACTTCCCAAAGCGCTATATAAATTTACGAGATTCTACTTACTTAATCCGTTGAGGCGCGGTTTCTTGAGGCTATGCCAGAGGTATTCAATTAAATTTTACGAACGGCCAAATTTTCGTATAAATGGTGCCCGGAGTCTAGTCTTTTTGAGATCATTAGTTGCCATTTATCAATATTTCGTTTCGAAGTATTAGAAAAAGAGTTATCGTTTCAACAGTCTATCATCGCGGGCCATTCCAAATACTTTTGCGGGCGAGATATGGCCCGCGTGCTGCCATTTGAAATTCCTGGGCGAGGCCCTCCGCTGGTTTCGCGAAATGGCTTCGTCGTAAATGATTTATTGTGTTATAACTTTAAAGTGCTGCCAAATATGTGTCCGATTTATGCAGCAGGACATTAATTATCAGTAGACCAGCCCCCGGGAAAGCAATTGCCTGTTATGGATGGTAAAGGCCCGCAGACCGCAGTTGGCCTATAGTGGAGCCTACGCTTGGCCTAATAGAGGGCCCTGGGACTAAAGAATTTCTAGAAGCGTGACAAGAATCCTAACCGATAGAAGATCTCTATAGAAATATAATAGCAATATAGAGGCGAGAGTTATTGAAGCAATCATATAAATAGCACATTCTCCTTTCCATTCCGCCACCTAACTTGATCAGTTGATCTACCTCTAATTCTGGGCGCCATAGAAGTCTATTGATTGATTAATGATGTATTGGTTTCTTTGGTTATTTATTTATTCAGATGTTCCAGTTGCCATGACTGCAGGCCTGGGAAAAAAGCGCGAAGCGTCAATAGGCCTGATTATCTTTCAAGGCAGGCCTATTTCACAACGTCATATTTTGCTAATCATGCTATATTAATTAGGGTTATCGACACCGCTTTTAGGCCTACTGACAAAAGAGCTTTTCTGTTTAGACCCATTCAATCTTTGCGAATTATATAGAGCCTATATGTTGCTCATTTGGCTTCTTGTTGTTTCAAAGAATTTTAAAGACAAAGAACTCGGTTGTTGGGATATTCTTAATCTTAAAGCTGTAACTGCGAAATTAATTTCGACGAACTTTGATGCATATACAAAAATCGACTGATTGAGTTTATTTTCACTCGCTCTGTATAGATTGCCGCTGCATGGCGTAGGCCTCCCTATAGGGTATTTGGCGCCCATAGGAGACTGGGGGGGGGTATAAAATGAAATTAGCAGGTTAGCAAATCTTCAATTAGCAAACCATGACAGTTTATTTACACAAGATTAAAGCCACAGATGCACTTTTCAAGTGGCGCCCAGGGCGTCTGCCCTACGGTCCCGACTCCCTAGTACCCTAGGTACACGAGGTACGCCACTGGTCCGAGGTGTTGCGCAAATATGGCATCGAGTGATTCATAACTGACTAAACTGAGATCGGTTTACGGTAACTGATTTACTGCAGTCTGTTTTTACAACCACGTTTTCCAGCCCGTTCAGTGTTTTATACAGGCCTGTTAGGAGGAGATATTTTCCCCCAAAAAAACTCAAAATCCCCCCCCCCAAATCCCAGCACTTACACAAATTTTGCATTGAACTGTGTCTTTTCCCCTCCAACCAAGTGGATTCACCCCCCCCCCTCCAAGGCCTGGAGTCTGGATAAGACACTGAGCCCAGTGTTAATCGCGATGGTACTGACCTTGACGGCAGGCGGTTGTCTTGACCAGAGACGGAACTTCTTCCCGGAAAACATTTCTCCAGCTCCGGTTCTCCTCCGGACATTCCTGAGTGACAACGAAAACCACCCCCTTCCCCCCTCCACCCGCTCAGCGAACCGTAACGCCTGGCCAACCAGGCGAGAATCAAATGCGGGGGGCCTCAGACCCTCAGTGCAACTACTGAGAACTCATACCGCTACGAAAATCCGCAGACGATGAAAACCGGGGAGCACTTCGAACCCCCTACCGGCGCCCAGCCTCGGCGGCCTTGTCTCTGGGAAATAACTGCACCCGCAGAGAGCCGCGGTTTAGATGTTACATAGACGCCTGCCTCATCGTTATTATTATTTATTATTATTTTCTCTACTGGCGCTTCAATAATTCGAAGGTCTGTTTCGCGAGTCCCAATATTTCTGCCGACGACCGTTGCCACCCACCGGCCCCGGGCACAGCAGGCCTCGCTCGCTCTATCCTCGAGACCTTCTTCGAGTCTGGGGCAGGCAGGGGGGATGTGCTCCTCATCGGCCCAGGCGAGCGGTTGGTTCAGGACTCCTTCGTCAGTCGTAGGCGTCTTCCCTCAAACCGGAGAATTGTAGTTCAGTTTCGTCTACGAAAGACGCCACTTTATGTATCTATGTCATGCCGCCGGCTTATTGGGCCTATCGACAGGCTTATAAGTGGGTCGGATCGATGCTGGAATGGCCAATCGGTGACCGATTTGGAGGCTGTTTTGGAAGAAAAAACCCGACACGGCAAAATCTAAGCGCAGCTGTTGAGAAGTAGCATCAGATTCGTGTGTGCGCGCCGTGTTTGTTTGTGTGTGTGTGTGTGTTGTGTATCTTGCTGTCTGTTGCTGGAACTAGAATAACTAGAAAAATACACTTGGCTTCTTTGTTCCTGTTCCGTGCATGTCAGTTATTACCATCTGCATCGTCTGCCCGCGTCTAGACCTATCCTCAGTGGCTTCCGCTGGCCTGCGCATACATGGACGGCTGGGGCCTACTATGCAGCAGCAGCAGCAGCAGCTATGATGTGTAGGCCTGTAACGCCTGTTCGCTCGCGAGTAGACCTCTGGCCACCCCCCCCCCTCACCCAATAGGCCAGCCCGCTCTCATTCAAATAATTTTTTACAGGCATACCTTTGTCTCGTGAAATCTGGCAGAATTTAATATTGCTGTTACAACAACGAGTGCTCTAGGTGGACAGTTGATTAATACAGCACCTCAATGTTCTTTCTTGTTTGGCGATTGCTTAAGAAAATAATTATTTCACCTTCGAGTGTTATGTTCTTTTCCTATGTCTTTTTTATCCTGGTTACTATACTACGTCGATGAATTATTGCCTCTTGAACAAATAGCTTCCATAATTAATAGACCCGTAACCCGTATCAACTAAACTGTGCTCTGGCGCAGCCACAGGGGCGGGGCAGCCCCCACCCCTTATTCTGGCTGGGATCAGTCGTGAGATTTGCGCAAAACCGTTGAGATATTTTTGCGATGGGGAAGGGGTAGGCAGGATGCAGAGGCGTCGCCTGGAATTTTAGGTTGGGGGGGGGAGGGGCTGGCGTGTCAAATTCCTTACCCCAGCTCCACACACTCCCTCCTAATAAAACTTTCTCACCGGATTTGCGCGAATCTGATAGGTGATCTGGGGTCAGATGGGGGGGATTGCCTCCATTTGCCCTCCCGTGGCGACGCTATTGGTAGTAGGCCTAATGCTCCATGCTTACGGCGCAGTGCTCCGTTTTTTCCTTAACAGTGCCCCATACTGTCCTAAAGTGCAGTGTCGGCTCCACCGGGGGGGGGGCATGGGGCCCGTGCCCCCTCCCTATTGAGAGCCTGGCCCCCCAGTGGCCCCCCAGTTGGGACCCTATACTTAATGCTACATACCTTAAACAATAAATGGTTGCCCCCCATGATTAGAAGTTGCCACCCCAACGGCCCCCCCCCACTTACCAAATCCTAGAGCCGCCACTGCTTTTGACAGGTAAGAGAAGAGCACCTGCTAATCAAGCTTTTTCAAAAATTAGGACACTATCTCTTGTAGATCAAAAGTGCTTGGCATTCAGAATTTTGCCTGTGGTATTCTCTAATGCGTAAATTGGACATTTTAAAGGACATTTTTAAACTTCAGAGAATGGTACTGGCAGACGTGTGAATGGCTAGCACTTTTGACTAGTGGCGGCTCCACCGGGAGACCAGGGGGGCCGTGCCTCCCTAGTGAGAGCCTGGCCCTCCAGTGCCCCCACCCCAGTTGGGACCCTATACTTAATGCTACATACATTAAACAACAAATGGTTGGCCCTCATGATTAGAAGTTGCAACCCCAACGCCCCCCCCCAACTTGCCAAATCCTAGAGCCGCCACTGCTAAAGTGGCGACGCTAATGGTAGGATGAATGTAGCAGAATCGATGGCAGTGGCGTAGCCAGGATTTCCGGAAGAGAGGTTTGGTTTTTGCTTTTGACCGTGACCAACTTGAGAAATATCAAAAGGTCGTCTGACTCGTCTCCTCATCTGTATGTTTTCCTTCCAGGTAGCCTACTAACAAGCAAAAAATATCATCGCCTCCTAAACCGTTACATTGTAATTTGTATAGCCAGGTAGCCAAGGGAGTTTTGACCCCCAAAATCGCGTCTCAAAATTAAAAATGCATAGAAACTCATTAAAATATTTTCTTTTCGGCAGACAAGAGGGGATTAACCCCCCAAACCCCCTTGGCTACGCCACTGAACGATAGTATATGGAATTAAGGATGCGAATATGCCAAGAGTTAAAGTTATTGCTTGTAGAGTGTGGACTATCCAACTCGGTGTGCCCAGTTTTTATTCTAGGCCTGTTTGGGGATTCCCCCACCCAATTTTTAAAATCCCCTCCCCCAAAGTTGTATATGTTGGCTTGGAGGATGGAAATTCCCCCCTCCACCCCCAAAGCGTGGAGAGACAAATCTTGTCCCGCAAACATTTCAAACTCCCCCCAATGTCAAGGTGGCTAGAATAAACACTGGGTGTGCCCATCCGGGAACCCTGTTTACGACACTGGTTCTGTTACGAACGCTTGATCGCTTTAAAGTCTACTCCTAAAGTGTTTTAACTAAATCAGTCGATCGTAAAGATAAACGATTACAGTTAGACTTAGACTAGGCCTATAGGCGGTCTGTTTGGCGTTTGCACGTTTCCCATAGCCGGATTCCCATAGCCTGCTGATTGCGCAGCGCTGGGCTGTACTAGGTGGCTAAGCGACTGAATTTGTAGGCCTACGCATCCATCGATGATAGATTATCAACAGATGTCCATAAGGTCACACACGCTTTTCAGTCAGTCAAAGTCAAACAGGGATATTTTACACCTCCAACACCCACCCCCAACTTTGATGTCGCAACCCCCATATGGTAATGTGACAATGATATGCATACAAAATGCATACTAATTAGTTCCGGACACCCCCTCCAAATTTGAGAGGTCGACACCCGCCAAATTCACAATCCTAGAAATATCCCTGCAGTCGAAAACTCACAAATTATCCTCAGTGCAGACCAGCGTACGGTAACTTAGACATGATTAATCTCGCGATCTTCTTTGCAGTCATTTCACTCGATATACTGAGCCAAAATGCATTTTGTTGATTTGCGTCGTATCCTAGGGGCTACTGTCAGTAAAAAAAGTTAAAAAGTAAAGTCCTTCCCGAGCACTCAAGGCTAACCTCAAGGCTCATAGGGCGGCGCTGATCTCCGTTACCAAGGCCCTCAGCCAGGCGACTGGTGCAAGGTTACATGATACGGGGCCAGTGTTCTCATGCAACGCGCCTGTTTACTTCGCGGATTAATCCGCTACTCATTTGCCATCGCCATCTGGCGAAAGAAGGCCGAGTCGACCTTAGGGCTTCCGCGGGAGTTGAACTCGCGACCTTCTGTTCTGCTCCATTGTCCAACGCTGTTACCACTCTACTAAATTCGCGCCCCTAGTTCCCCTACTGTCAGTGGCAGTGGTTAATTGTTTTCGATATGCTAAACACTTAAACAGTCTCCAGAATTCATTGCCTCCATCAAGTCGTGAAACAGGCGCATTATCACGTCATAGTCTAAGTCATAAACTGCTCCTGTATGGCCAGTGGCGTAGCTGGGCAAAGTGCCGCCTGGGGCGAAAATAAAAAGTGCTGCCTTTTCGCGGCGGAAAATTTTCAAAATTTCCTGGAAAAACCTTACAAATCAAGTCTTTAAAAAAGTCTGACAAGCAAAAAACCCCAATGAAGACTAATAATTTTTTTTTAAATTAGGAAATATCGAATATGCGCCCCTAGGGCAAGTGCCGCCTGGGGCGCTTCGCCCCCTCTGCCCCCTCGCTACGCCACTGTGTTTGGCCCATATTCCTTCGAATGAAGCCCCCGCCCAATCGACAATCTCTTCACGTCACCATTCTGTAATTAATAGGCCTATTGTATTTAGGCCTAGGCCTACTGCAACAACGGCTGATGCTGCATGCATTTAAATGGCGCTATAGGTTTGAGTGATAATTGTTTGATTAAACTGAGGGATATGGAATCACGCAATGGTCATCCCTTGAACTACTTAACTATAGGCCTATAGCTTCGCAGACTTGATAGCAGCCAAACTTGAGGCAGCTCTGGTTAAAATGTTAAAATTGAGGCGATTGCGTGGGGATATCCAGCAGCTATCGGACACCTCTTGGCTCAAACCTGGGGTATCTCTATACCGCCATGATAGTCGCCTATGGTTTTTATTAGGTATGTTTTTTTTTTAATACCGAGAATTGCAGACAACTAACTTGCAATGAGTGCATTCGCTAGAGGGATGGCGAACAGAATGTGAGAATAGAACTCTACATAAAAATCCTTATGAATAGTCAGTGTTCGATTGAGGTTGGTAGAAGTGGACATCTCGGCAGCTAGATGGAATTAATTGTTGCAGTTAGCTATTCAATCTCATTCGAAGGTAGAAAATGTTTGGTTTAAAGTACTGCCCCCCTTCTTTCCGCTGCCATATTTGAAAAGTCGTCCACAAAGACGCTTTGCTCGCATATTTCACGAGTTCACAGACAATTTTAAATCGTGGGAAACGCCTCACTTTTTAAAAAGTAAGTTTGAATTTTTGTTCCACTGTCATTTCTAGTGTCTGTTTCTGTAAAAAAAGCCAAGCGGCAACACCGTCGCGGTCACTCGATTTGCGATGAACCGTCGTGGTCGTTGGAGACATTTAACTTGGAGCAATAATCATAGACTTTAATATAGTATTATAATAAATCTATGGCAATAATACACATTTACCAAGAGGGAATTTATCATATTTTTCAATTACATGGAATTAATTGCCGAAAACGAATTATAATCGACGGGCGATTGCGCTTAAAGTCTTGACGAACGTAAGACGCATTTACAGCTATTATTAAATATTATTAAAATTTACTTTTGCGTCTGACCGGCGTAAACATTGTGCGTTGCATGCTGTTCTGTTTATCAGAAATCAGAGGCCTAGCAGCCATGTGGACAACCTGGCCAAATGCCATGGGCCCCCGACCTGCAAAGGGCCTCCGACCCGAGCAAAAAATGTTTTCCCCGCAAAGTTGTAAAGTTGTCAGATCTAAAGACAAAGACTGACAAGCAAAAAAGGTCGTCAACATTTTCGCAAACTTGTCAGATCGTCTCTGGAAACGGCCCCCGAGCATATTGCTACGCCCCTGTGTCAGAAATGGATTCTTTTTAGTATATTTACGATGTGATTATTTGTAAATAATTAAATTAAATAAGATTCGATTATTTAGCAGATTGGGCCTAGAGAAAAATCATTGAGAAATTCGCCATGCTTTGTTATGCTTTCAATGAAATCCGAATTTGCAGTAGGCCTATATGACTGGCTACCAGTGGCGGTTCCAGGAATTCTTGGTGGTGATGAAAAAATTTATAGGAAGTTGGTGGGGGGGGGTGCAAAGTGAAGAAGAAAAAAAACAAAAGAAAACAGAGAAGAAAGGTAATTGTTAGTGTTTTGCCCACTTGCAAAAAAGGCCGACAAGCAAGAAAAAATGTAATTTGCTGCATTTTTCACTACATTTTTTAAAAACTCACCGAAAAATAGGTTGACAAGCAAAAAGGGTCACCCGGAACCCCGGTGGGGTATGCATCTTCAGTCATCAACATGGTGGAACTGCCACTGCTGGATACCACAATTGCTCATTCTGTCATTTTAAAAGGGGGAAGAGCACGTTTCAAATAAAAACCATGGACAGAAATGGATAATAATAGGGTTTGGGTTTAGAGTTAATAGAGTTGCTCGGTTGAAGATTAGATTGTTTCATATTAAGTATGACACTTTGGCTTGTGTTTTGATGACCTAAAGACACTTACTGTTTTTTTGGATTGCTTTGATATGAGTTATAATGACTGTATGTGAGCAACTGAGCTTGTACATTTAGCATATGAATTGGAAGCAATAAACTTACTTACTTACTTAAATATAGTTGAAAAAATTATTTTTTATACTTACCACCCAATTTACCAAATTAGTTTGATGTACCTGTTTATCTGTTAGGTTTCTTTAGGGGCCTACAGCTTTCCAGTGTTGATTTGCTATTAATGTTTCTTCTGTCAATCATGTTGCATTAATTAAATCAATTACTATTGAGGCAGAATATATTGACAATTCTAGTAGGCTACTGTTTGACTCAGCTAAGCTGGGGACAAACGAAAATGTGGTTTTGATATGTTTCATCACTCTTCTGAATTTTGCATATTAGCCTACTGTAGCACTAATATATGCATTGTCCAATGACAAACAGGTTATCAATTATATAATATTTTTGTGGTCTATAGAACTTGTCATACAAGAAACCAGCTCTCTTAAACCCCTTCTTATCTCTCGTTCCATTTTTTAGATATTTAACAAAGAACAGATTGCTGAAAGACTTTGTAGGCCTATAGTGTCGTTTAAAACGGAGCACCATTTCTCGGGGCATTTTGAATGCTCTAGAATAAAATTGAGGCAGAATATATTGACAATTCTAGTATGGTTTGACTCAGCTAGGCTGGGGATACACCAAAATGTGGCTTTAATTTGTTTCATCACTCTTCTGACTTTTGCATATCAGCCTACTGTAGCACTAATAGTATAATATATGCATTGTCCAATGTAAAAAAACAGGTTATCAATTATATAATATTTTTGTGGTCTATAGAACTTGCCATACAAGAAACCAGCTCTCTTAAAGCCCTTCTTGCCTCTCGTTCAAATTTTTAGACATTTGACAGTGAACAGATTTCTGAAAGACTTTGTATAGTGTTGTTTCATTTTCGTGGCATTTCGAAAGCTCTAGAAAAAAATTGGGGCAGAATATATTGACAATTCTAGTACGGTTTGACTCAGCTAAGCTGGGGATACACAAAAATGTGGTTTTAATTTGTTTCATCACTCTTCTGACTTTTGCATAGCAGCCCACTGTAGCACTAATATATGCATTGTCCAATGTCAAAGAGGACATTAATTATATAATATTTTTGTGGTCTATAGAACTTGTCATACAAGAAACTAGCTCTCTTAAACCCCTTCTTATATCTCGTTCGATTTTTTAGACATTTAACAAAGAACAGATTGCTGAAAGACTTTGTACGCCCATAGTGTCGTTTGAAATGGATCACCATTTTTCGGGGCATTTCGAATGCTCTAGAATAAAATTGAGCAGAATATATTGACAATTCTAGTACGGTTTGACTCAGCTAAGCTGGGGATACACGAAAATGTGGTTTTTATTTGTTTCATCACTCTTCTGACTTTTGCATAGCAGCCCACTGTAGCACTAATATATGCATTGTCCAATGTCAAAGAGGACATTAATTATATAATATTTTTGTGGTCTATAGAACTTGTCATACAAGAAACTAGCTCTCTTAAACTTCTTCTTATCTCTCGTTCCATTTTTTAGACATTTAACAAAGAACAGATTGCTGAAAGACTTTGTAGGCCTATAGTGTCGTTTCAAATGGATCACCATTTTTCGGGGCTTTTCGAATGCTCTAGAATAAAATTGAGGCAGAATATATTGACAATTCTAGTACGGTTTGACTCAGCTAAGCTGGGGATACACGAAAATATGGTTTTAATTTGTTTCATCACTCTTCTGACTTTTGCATATCAGCCTACTGTAGCACTAATAGTCTAATATATGCATTGTCCAATGTAAAAAAACAGGCTATATCAATTATATAATATTTTTGTGGTCTATAGAACTTGTCATACAAGAAACTAGCTCTCTTAAACCCCGTCTTATCTCTCGTTCGATTTTTTAGACATTTGACAGAGAACAGATTTCTGAAAGACTTTGTATAGTGTTGTTTCATTTTCGTGGCATTTCGAAAGCTCTAGAAAAAAATTGAGACGGAATATATTGAAAATTCTAGTACGGTTTGACTCAGCTAAGCTGGGGATACACGAAAATGTGGTTTTAATTTGTTTCATCACTCTTCTGACTTTTGCATAGCAGCCCACTGTAGCACTAATATATGCATTGTCCAATGTCAAAGAGGACATTAATTATATAATATGTTTGTGGTCTATAGAACTTGTCATACAAGAAACCAGCTCTCTTAAACCCCTTCTTATCTCTCGTTCGATTTTTTAGACATTAGCAAAGAACAGATTGCTGCAAGACTTTGTAGGCCTATAGTGTCATTTCAAATGGATCACCATTTTTCGGGGCATTTCGAATGCTCTAGAATAAAATTGAGGCAGAATATATTGACAATTCTAGTACGGTTTGACTCAAGCTGGGGATACACGAAAATGTGGTTTTCATTTGTTTCATCACTCTTCTGACTTTTGCATATCAGCCTACTGTAGCACTAATATATGCATTGTCCAATGTCAAAGAGGACATTAATTATATAATATTTTTGTGGTCTATAGAACTTGTCATACAAGAAACTAGCTCTCTTAAACTTCTTCTTATCTCTCGTTCCATTTTTTAGATATTTAACAAAGAACAGATTGCTGAAAGACTTTCTAGGCCTATAGTGTCGTTTCAAATGGATCACCATTTTTCGGGGCATTTCGAATGCTCTAGAATAAAATTAAGGCAGAATATATTGACAATTCTAGTACGGTTTGACTCAGCTAAACTGGGGATACACGAAAATATGGTTTTAATTTGTTTCATCACTCTTCTGACTTTTGCATATCAGCCTACTGTAGCACTAATAGTCTAATATATGCATTGTCCAATGTAAAAAAACAGGCTATATCAATTATATAATATTTTTGTGGTCTATAGAACTTGTCATACAAGAAACCAGCTCTCTTAAACCCCTTCTTATCTCTCGTTCGATTTTTTAGACATTTGACAGAGAGCAGATTTCTGAAAGACTTTGTATAGTGTTGTTTCATTTTCGTGGCATTTCGAAAGCTCTAGAAAAAAATTGAGACAGAATATATTGACAATTCTAGTACGGTTTGACTCAGCTAAGCTGGGGATACATGAAAATGTGGTTTTAATTTGTTTCATCACTCTTCTGACTTTTGCATAGCAGCCCACTGTAGCACTAATATATGCATTGTCCAATGTCAAAGAGGACATTAATTATATAATATTTTTGTGGTCTATAGAACTTGTCATACAAGAAACCAGCTCTCTTAAACCCTTTCTTATCTCTCGTTCGATTTTTTAGACATTTAACAAAGAACAGATTGCTGAAAGACTTTGTAGGCCTATAGTGTCGTTTCAAATGGATCACCATTTTTCGGGGCATTTCGAATGCTCTAGAATAAAATTGAGGCAGAATATATTGACAATTCTAGTACGGTTTGACTCAGCTAAGCTGGGGATACACGAAAATGTGGTTTTAATTTGTTTCATCACTCTTCTGACTTTTGCATATCAGCCTACTGTAGCACTAATATATGCATTGTCCAATGCCAAACAGGTTATCAATTATATAATATTTTTGTGGTCTATAGAACTTGTCATACAAGAAACTAGCTCTCTTAAACCCCTTCTTATCTCTCGTTCGATTTTTTAGACATTTGACAGAGAGCAGATTTCTGAAAGACTTTGTATAGTGTTGTTTCATTTTCGTGGCATTTCGAAAGCTCTAGAAAAAAATTGAGACAGAATATATTGACAATTCTAGTACGGTTTGACTCAGCTAAGCTGGGGATACATGAAAATGTGGTTTTAATTTGTTTCATCACTCTTCTGACTTTTGCATAGCAGCCCACTGTAGCACTAATATATGCATTGTCCAATGTCAAAGAGGACATTAATTATATAATATTTTTGTGGTCTATAGAACTTGTCATACAAGAAACCAGCTCTCTTAAACCCTTTCTTATCTCTCGTTCGATTTTTTAGACATTTAACAAAGAACAGATTGCTGAAAGACTTTGTAGGCCTATAGTGTCGTTTCAAATGGATCACCATTTTTCGGGGCATTTCGAATGCTCTAGAATAAAATTGAGGCAGAATATATTGACAATTCTAGTACGGTTTGACTCAGCTAAGCTGGGGATACACGAAAATATGGTTTTAATTTGTTTCATCACTCTTCTGACTTTTGCATATCAGCCTACTGTAGCACTAATATATGCATTGTCCAATGACAAACAGGTTATCAATTATATAATATTTTTGTGGTCTATAGAACTTGTCATACAAGAAACTAGCTCTCTTAAACCCCTTCTTATCTCTCGTTCCATTTTTTAGATATTTAACAAAGAACAGATTGCTGAAAGACTTTCTAGGCCTATAGTGTCGTTTCAAATGGATCACCATTTTTCGGGGCATTTCGAATGCTCTAGAATAAAATTGAGGCAGAATATATTGACAATTCTAGTACGGTTTGACTCAGCTAAACTGGGGATACACGAAAATATGGTTTTAATTTGTTTCATCACTCTTCTGACTTTTGCATATCAGCCTACTGTAGCACTAATAGTCTAATATATGCATTGTCCAATGTAAAAAAACAGGCTATATCAATTATATAATATTTTTGTGGTCTATAGAACTTGTCATACAAGAAACCAGCTCTCTTAAACCTCTTCTTATCTCTCGTTCGATTTTTTAGACATTTGACAGAGAGCAGATTTCTGAAAGACTTTGTATAGTGTTGTTTCATTTTCGTGGCATTTCGAAAGCTCTAGAAAAAAATTGAGACAGAATATATTGACAATTCTAGTACGGTTTGACTCAGCTAAGGTGGGGATACATGAAAATGTGGTTTTAATTTGTTTCATCACTCTTCTGACTTTTGCATAGCAGCCCACTGTAGCACTAATATATGCATTGTCCAATGTCAAAGAGGACATTAATTATATAATATTTTTGTGGTCTATAGAACTTGTCATACAAGAAACCAGCTCTCTTAAACCCTTTCTTATCTCTCGTTCGATTTTTTAGACATTTAACAAAGAACAGATTGCTGAAAGACTTTGTAGGCCTATAGTGTCGTTTGAAATGGATCACCATTTATAGGGGAATTCGAATGCTATAGAATAAAATTGAGGCAGAATATATTTATAACTCTAGTATGGTTTGACTCAGCTAAGATGGGCACACACGAAAATGTGGTTTTAATTTGTTTCATCACTGTTCTGACTTTTTCATATCAGCCTACTCTAGCACTAATATTGCATTGTCCATTGTCACACAGAGTATTAATTATATAATAGTTTTGTGGTGTATAGAACTTGTCATACAAGAAACCAGCTCTCTTAAACCCCTTCTTATCTCTCATTTGATTTTTTAGACATTTGACAAAGAACAGATTTCTGAAAGACTTTGTAGGCCTATAGTGTCGTTTCAAATGGATCACCATTTTTTGGGGCATTTCAATGCTCTAGAATAAAATTGAGACAGAATATATTGACAATTCTAGTACGGTTTGACTCAGCAAAGATGGGGCCACACGAAAATGTGGTTTTAATTTGTTTCATCACGCTTCTGACTTTTGCTCATCAGCCTACTGTAGCACTAATATATGCATTGTACAGTGTCAAACAGGGTATCAATTATATAATATTTTTGTGGTCTATAGAACTTGTCATACAAGAAACCAGCTCTCTTAAACCCCTTCTTATCTCTTGTTCGATTTTTTAGTCATTTGACAGAGAACAGATTTCTGAAAGACTTTGTAGGCCTATAGTGTCGTTTCAAATGGATAACCATTTCTCGGGGCATTTCGAATGCTCTAGAATCAAATTGAGACAGAATATATTGACAATTCTACTACGGTTTGACTCAGCTAAGCTGGGGACACACGAAAATGTGGTTTTAATTTGTTTCATCACTCTTATGACTTTTGCATATCAGCCTACTGTAGCACTAATATATGCATTGTCCAATGTCAAACAGGGTATCAATTATATAATATATTTTGTGGTCTATAGAACTTGTCATACAAGAAACCAGCTCTCTTAAACCCCTCCTTATCTCTCGTTCGATTTTTTAGACATTTGACAGAGAACAGATTTCTGAATGGACTTTGTAGGCCTATAGTGTCGTTTCAAATGGCTCACCGTTTTTCGGGCATTTCAGAATGCTCTAGAATAAAATTGAGGCAGAATATATTCACAATTCTAGTACGGTTTGACTCAGCTAAGATGGGGACACATGAAAATGTGGTTTTAATATGTTTCATCACTCTTCTGAATTTTGCATATCTATAGAATTTACATATTAGAGAATACCACAGGCAAAATTCTGAATGCCAAGCAATTTTGATCTACTAGAGATAGTGGCCTAATTTGTCAAAAAAAACTTGATTAGCAGGTGCTCTTCACTTCTCTGTCAAAAGTGCTAGCCATTCACTCGTCTGCCAATACCATTCTCTGTAGTTTAAAAATGTTCTTAAAACTGTCCAATTTACGCAATAGAGAATGCCACAGGCAAAATTCTGAATGCCAAGGACTTTTGATATAAAACTACAGAGAATGGTATTGGCAGACGTGTGAGAATGACTAGCGCTTTTGATTTCCCTACCCTATCCCAAGGGGTACCGCTACTCCTAGCCTTATGGGTACCACTACCCCTAGGGGTACCCCTAGCCCTAGCCATACTTTTAGGGGTACCCATTCTCCTACCCCTAGGGGTACCCCTACCCTTAAGTTTATTCGAATGCCTCTGGACAGAATGTTACTAAATTATAAGAAGTGTCAATGTTCAAAATTTCATAGTTTTATCCACAAAATGAACAATCATACGGATTATCAACTGTACTATGTCCAATATCAAACAGGGTATCAATTCTATAATATGTTTGTGGTCTATAGGACTTGTCATACAAGGAACTAGCTCTCTTAAACTTTTTCTTATCTCTCGTTCGATATTTTAGTCATTTGACAGAGAACAGATTTCTGAAAAACTTTGTAGGCCTATAGTATCATTTCAAATGGCTCACCATTTTTCGGGGCATTTCGATTGCTCTAGAATAAAATTGAGGCAGAATATATTGACAATTCTAGTACGGTTTGACTCAGCTAAGCTGAAGACCCACGAAAATGTAGTGTTAATATGTTCATTCACTCTTCTGACTTTTGCATATCTATAGCCTACTGTAGCACTAATATATGCATTGTCCAATATCAAACAGGGTCTCAATTATATAATATTTTTGTGGTCTATAGAACTTGTCATACAAGGAACCAGCTCTCTTAAACCCCTTCTTATCTCTCGTTCGATTTTTTAGACATTAACAAAGAACAGATTGCTGCAAGACTTTGTAGGCCTATAGTGTCATTTCAAATGGATCACCATTTTTCGGGGCATTTCGAATGCTCTAGAATAAAATTGAGGCAGAATATATTGACAATTCTAGTATGGTTTGACTCAAGCTGGGGATACACGAAAATGTGGTTTTAATTTGTTTCATCACTCTTCTGACTTTTGCATATCAGCCTACTGTAGCACTAATATATGCATTGTCCAATGACTAACAGGTTATCAATTATATAATATTTTTGTGGTCTATAGAACTTGTCATACAAGAAACTAGTTCTCTTAAACCCCTTCTTATCTCTCGTTCCATTTTTTAGATAGTTAACAAAGAACAGATTGCTGAAAGACTTTCTAGGCCTATAGTGTCGTTTCAAATGGATCACCATTTTTCAGGGCATTTCAATGCTCTAGAATAAAATTGAGGCAGAATATATTGACAATTCTAGTACGGTTTGACTCAGCTAAGCTGGGGATACACGAAAATGTGGTTTTAATTTGTTTCATCACTCTTCTGACTTTTGCATATCAGCCTACTGTAGCACTAATAGTCTAATATATGCATTGTCCAATGTAAAAAAACAGGCTATATCAATTATATAATATTTTTGTGGTCTATAGAACTTGTCATACAAAAACCAGCTCTCTTAAACCCCTTCTTATCTCTCGTTCGATTTTTTTAGACATTTGACAGAGAGCAGATTTCTGAAAGACTTTGTATAGTGTTGTTTCATTTTCGTGGCATTTTTCGGGCATTTCAATCTCTAGAAAAAATTGAGACAGAATATATTGACAATTCTAGTACGGTTTGACTCAGCTAAGATGGGGACACATGAAAATGTGGTTTTAATTTGTTTCATCACTCTTCTGACTTTTGCATATCAGCCCACTGTAGCACTAATATATGCATTGTCCAATGTCAAAGAGGACATTAATTATATAATATTTTTGTGGTCTATAGAACTTGTCATACAAGAAACCAGCTCTCTTAAACCCTTTTCTTATCTCTCTCGTTCGATTTTTTAGACATTTAACAAAGAACAGATTGCTGAAAGACTTTGTAGGCCTATAGTGTCGTTTCAAATGGATCACCATTTTTCGGGGCATTTCGAATGCTCTAGAATAAAATTGAGGCAGAATATATTGACAATTCTAGTATGGTTTGACTCAGCTAGGCTGGGGATACACGAAAATGTGGTTTTAATTTGTTTCATCACTCTTCTGACTTTTGCATATCAGCCTACTGTAGCACTAATATATGCAATGTCCAAAGACAAACAGGTTATCAATTATATAATATTTTTGTGGTCTATAGAACTTGTCATACAAGAACCCAGATCTCGTAAACCTCTTCTTATCTCTCGTTCGATTTTTTTACATTTGACAGAGAACAGATTTCTGAAAGACTTTTTGTAGGCCTAGTGTTGTTTCAAATGGATCATTTTTTGAGGCGGGCATTTCAAAGCTCTAAAAAAAATTGAGGCAGAATATATTGACAATTCTAGTACGGTTTGACTCAGCTAAGCTGGGGATACACGAAAATGTGGTTTTAATTTGTTTCATCACTCTTCTGACTTTTGCATATCAGCCCAATGTAGCACTAATATATGCATTGTCCAATGTAAAAGAGGACATTAATTATATAATATTTTTGTGGTCTATAGAACTTGTCATACAAGAAACCAGCTCTCTTAAACCCTTTCTTATATCTCGTTCGACTTTTTAGACATTTAACAGAGAACAGATTTCTGAAAGACTTTGTAGGCCTATAGTGTTTTTGGCTCACCATTTTTGGCATTTCAAATGCTCTAGAAAAAAATTGAGACAGAATATATTGACAATTCTAGTACGGTTTGACTCAGCTAGGCTGGGGACACATGAAAATGTGGTTTTAATTTGTTTCATCACTCTTCTGACTTTTGCATATCAGCCTACTGTAGCACTAATATATGCATTGTCCAATGTCAAAGAGGACATTAATTATATAATATTTTTGTGGTCTATAGAACTTGTCATACAAGAAACCAGCTCTCTTAAACCCCTTCTTATCTCTCGTTCGATTTTTTAGACATTTAACAAAGAACAGATTTCTGAAAGACTTTGTAGGCCTATAGTGTCGTTTCAAATGGATCACCATTTTTCAGGGCATTTCGAATGCTCTAGAATAAAATTGAGGCAGAATATATTGACAATTCTAGTACGGTTTGACTCAGCTAAGCTGGGGATACACGAAAATGTGGTTTTAATTTGTTTCATCACTCTTCTGAATTTTGCATATCAGCCTACTGTAGCACTAATATATGCATTGTCCAATGACAAACAGGTTATCAATTATATAATATTTTTGTGGTCTATAGAACTTGTCATACAAGAAACCAGCTCTCTTAAACCCCTTCTTATCTCTCGTTCGATTTTTTAGACATTTGACAGAGAGCAGATTTCTGAAAGACTTTTCAGGCCTATAGTGTTGTTTCATTTTCGGCTCACCATTTTTCGAATTTCAAATGCTCTAGAAAAAATTGAGACAGAATATTGACAAATTCTAGTACGGTTTGACTCAGCTAAGATGGGGATACACGAAAATGTGGTTTTAATTTGTTTCATCACTCTTCTGACTTTTGCTCATCAGCCTACTGTAGCACTATTATATGCATTGTCCAATATCAAACAGGGTATCAATTATATAATATTTTTGTGGTCTATAGAACTTGTCATACAAGAAACCAGCTCTCTTAAACCTCTTCTTATCTCTCGTTCGATTTTTTAGACATTTGACAGAGAACAGATTTCTGAAAGACTTTGTAGGCCTATAGTGTCGTTTGAAATGGATCACCATTTATAGGGGAATTTCGAATGCTCTAGAATAAAATTGAGGCAGAATATATTTATAACTCTAGTATGGTTTGACTCAGCTAAGATGGGGACACACGAAAATGTGGTTTTAATTTGTTTCATCACTGTTCTGACTTTTTGCATATCAGCCTACTGTAGCACTAATATTGCATTGTCCATTGTCAAACAGGTATTAATTATATAATATTTTTGTGGTCTATAGAACTTGTCATACAAGAAACCAGCTCTCTTAAACCCCTTCTTATCTCTCATTTGATTTTTTAGACATTTGACAAAGAACAGATTTCTGAAAGACTTTGTAGGCCTATAGTGTCGTTTCAAATGGATCACCATTTCTTGGGGCATTTCGAATGCTCTAGAATCAAATTGAGACAGAATATATTGACAATTCTAGTACGGTTTGACACAGCAAAGATGGGGCCACACGAAAATGTGGTTTTAATTTGTTTCATCACGCTTCTGACTTTTGCTCATCAGCCTACTGTAGCACTAATATATATGCATTGTACAGTGTCAAACAGGGTATCAATTATATAATATTTTGTGGTCTATAGAACTTGTCATACAAGAAACCAGCTCTCTTAAACCCCTTCTTATCTCTTGTTCGATTTTTTTAGTTTTTGACAGAGAACAGATTTCTGAAAGACTTTGTAGGCCTATAGTGTCGTTTCAAATGGATAACCATTTCTCGGGGCATTTCGAATGCTCTAGAATCAAATTGAGACAGAATATATTGACAATTCTACTACGGTTTGACTCAGCTAAGCTGGGGACACACGAAAATGTGGTTTTAATTTGTTTCATCACTCTTATGACTTTTGCATATCAGCCTACTGTAGCACTAATATATGCATTGTCCAATGTCAAACAGGGTATCAATTATATAATATATTTTGTGGTCTATAGAACTTGTCATACAAGAAACCAGCTCTCTTAAACCCCTCCTTATCTCTCGTTCGATTTTTTAGACATTTGACAGAGAACAGATTTCTGAATGGACTTTGTAGGCCTATAGTGTCGTTTCAAATGGCTCACCGTTTTTCGGGGCATTTCGAATGCTCTAGAATAAAATTGAGGCAGAATATATTCACAATTCTAGTACGGTTTGACTCAGCTAAGATGGGGACACATGAAAATGTGGTTTTAATATGTTTCATCACTCTTCTGAATTTTGCATATCTATAGAATTTACATATTAGAGAATACCACAGGCAAAATTCTGAATGCCAAGCAATTTTGATCTACTAGAGATAGTGGCCTAATTTGTCAAAAAACTTGATTAGCAGGTGCTCTTCACTTCTCTGTCAAAAGTGCTAGCCATTCACTCGTCTGCCAATACCATTCTCTGTAGTTTAAAAATGTTCTTAAAACTGTCCAATTTACGCAATAGAGAATGCCACAGGCAAAATTCTGAATGCCAAGCACTTTTGATATAAAACTACAGAGAATGGTATTGGCAGACGTGTGAATGACTAGCGCTTTTGATTTCCCTACCCTATCCCAAGGGGTACCGCTACTCCTAGCCTTATGGGTACCACTACCCCTAGGGGTACCCCTAGCCCTAGCCATACTTTTAGGGGTACCCATTCTCCTACCCTAGGGTACCCCTACCCTTAAGTATTCGAATGCCTCTGGACAGAATGTTACTAAATTATAAGAAGTGTCAATGTTCAAAATTTCATAGTTTTATCCACAAAATGAACAATCATACGGATTATCAACTGTACTATGTCCAATATCAAACAGGGTATCAATTCTATAATATGTTTGTGGTCTATAGGACTTGTCATACAAGGAACTAGCTCTCTTAAACTTTTTCTTATCTCTCGTTCGATATTTTAGTCATTTGACAGAGAACAGATTTCTGAAAAACTTTGTAGGCCTATAGTATCATTTCAAATGGCTCACCATTTTTCGGGACATTTCGATTGCTCTAGAATAAAATTGAGGCAGAATATATTGACAATTCTAGTACGGTTTGACTCAGCTAAGCTGAAGACCCACGAAAATGTGGTTTAATATGTTTCATCACTCTTCTGAATTTTGCATATCTATAGCCTACTGTAGCACTAATATATGCATTGTCCAATATCAAACAGGGTATCAATTATATAATATTTTTGTGGTCTATAGAACTTGTCATACAAGGAACCAGCTCTCTCCTAAACCCCTCCTTATCTCTCGTTGGATATTTTAGACATTTGACAGAGAACAGATTTCTGAAAGACTTTGTAGGCCTATAGTGTCATTTCAAATGGCTCACCATTTTTCGGGGCATTTCGAATGCTCTAGAATAAAATTGAAGCAGAATATATTCACAATTCTAGTACGGTTTGACTCAGCTAAGATGGGGACACATGAAAATGTGGTTTTAATATGTTTCATCACTCTTCTGAATTTTGCATATCTATAGCCTATTGTAGCACTAATATATGCATTGTCCAATATCAAACAGGGTATGAATTATGTAATATTTTTGTGGTCTATTGAACTTGTCATACAAGGAACCAGCTCTCTTTAACCCCTCCTTATCACTCATTCGATTTTTTAGACATTTGACAGAGAACAGATTTCTAAATTTACTTTGTAGGCCTATAGTGTTGTTTCAAATGGCTCACCATTATTCGAGACATTTCGATTGCTCTAGAATAAAATTGAGACAGAATATATTGACAATTCTAGTACGGTTTGACACAGCAAAGATGGGGCCACACGAAAATGTGGTTTTAATTTGTTTCATCACGCTTCTGACTTTTGCTCATCAGCCTACTGTAGCACTATTATATGCATTGTCCAATATCAAACAGGGTATCAATTATATAATATTTTTGTGGTCTATAGAACTTGTCATACAAGAAACCAGCTCTCTTAAACCTCTTCTTATCTCTCGTTCGATTTTTTAGACATTTGACAGAGAACAGATTTCTGAAAGACTTTGTAGGCCTATAGTGTCGTTTGAAATGGATCACCATTTATAGGGGAATTCGAATGCTATAGAATAAAATTGAGGCAGAATATATTTATAACTCTAGTATGGTTGACTCAGCTAAGATGGGCACACACGAAAATGTGGTTTTAATTTGTTTCATCACTGTTCTGACTTTTTCATATCAGCCTACTCTAGCACTAATATTGCATTGTCCATTGTCACACAGAGTATTAATTATATAATAGTTTTGTGGTGTATAGAACTTGTCATACAAGAAACCAGCTCTCTTAAACCCCTTCTTATCTCTCATTTGATTTTTTAGACATTTGACAAAGAACAGATTTCTGAAAGACTTTGTAGGCCTATAGTGTCGTTTCAAATGGATCACCATTTCTTGGGGCATTTCGAATGCTCTAGAATCAAATTGAGACAGAATATATTGACAATTCTAGTACGGTTTGACACAGCAAAGATGGGGCCACACGAAAATGTGGTTTTAATTTGTTTCATCACGCTTCTGACTTTTGCTCATCAGCCTACTGTAGCACTAATATATGCATTGTACAGTGTCAAACAGGGTATCAATTATATAATATTTTTGTGGTCTATAGAACTTGTCATACAAGAAACCAGCTCTCTTAAACCCCTTCTTATCTCTTGTTCGATTTTTTTTAGTCATTTGACAGAGAACAGATTTCTGAAAGACTTTGTAGGCCTATAGTGTCGTTTCAAATGGATAACCATTTCTCGGGGCATTTCGAATGCTCTAGAATCAAATTGAGACAGAATATATTGACAATTCTACTACGGTTTGACTCAGCTAAGCTGGGGACACACGAAAATGTGGTTTTAATTTGTTTCATCACTCTTATGACTTTTGCATATCAGCCTACTGTAGCACTAATATATGCATTGTCCAATGTCAAACAGGGTATCAATTATATAATATATTTTGTGGTCTATAGAACTTGTCATACAAGAAACCAGCTCTCTTAAACCCCTCCTTATCTCTCGTTCGATTTTTTAGACATTTGACAGAGAACAGATTTCTGAATGGACTTTGTAGGCCTATAGTGTCGTTTCAAAATGGCTCACCGTTTTTCAGGGCATTTCAATGCTCTAGAATAAAATTGAGGCAGAATATATTCACAATTCTAGTACGGTTTGACTCAGCTAAGATGGGGACACATGAAAATGTGGTTTTAATATGTTTCATCACTCTTCTGAATTTTGCATATCTATAGAATTTACATATTAGAGAATACCACAGGCAAAATTCTGAATGCCAAGCAATTTTGATCTACTAGAGATAGTGGCCTAATTTGTCAAAAAACTTGATTAGCAGGTGCTCTTCACTTCTCTGTCAAAAGTGCTAGCCATTCACTCGTCTGCCAATACCATTCTCTGTAGTTTAAAAATGTTCTTAAAACTGTCCAATTTACGCAATAGAGAATGCCACAGGCAAAATTCTGAATGCCAAGGACTTTTGATATAAAACTACAGAGAATGGTATTGGCAGACGTGTGAGAATGACTAGCGCTTTTGATTTCCCTACCCTATCCCAAGGGGTACCGCTACTCCTAGCCTTATGGGTACCACTACCCCTAGGGGTACCCCTAGCCCTAGCCATACTTTTAGGGGTACCCATTCTCCTACCTCTAGGGGTACCCCTACCCTTAAGTTTATTCGAATGCCTCTGGACAGAATGTTACTAAATTATAAGAAGTGTCAATGTTCAAAATTTCATAGTTTTATCCACAAAATGAACAATCATACGGATTATCAACTGTACTATGTCCAATATCAAACAGGGTATCAATTCTATAATATGTTTGTGGTCTATAGGACTTGTCATACAAGGAACTAGCTCTCTTAAACTTTTTCTTATCTCTCGTTCGATATTTTAGTCATTTGACAGAGAACAGATTTCTGAAAAACTTTGTAGGCCTATAGTATCATTTCAAATGGCTCACCATTTTTCGGGGCATTTCGATTGCTCTAGAATAAAATTGAGGCAGAATATATTGACAATTCTAGTACGGTTTGACTCAGCTAAGCTGAAGACCCACGAAAATGTAGTGTTAATATGTTCATTCACTCTTCTGACTTTTGCATATCTATAGCCTACTGTAGCACTAATATATGCATTGTCCAATATCAAACAGGGTCTCAATTATATAATATTTTTGTGGTCTATAGAACTTGTCATACAAGGAACCAGCTCTCCTAAACCCCTCCTTATCTCTCGTTGGATATTTTAGACATTTGACAGAGAACAGATTTCTGAAAGACTTTGTAGGCCTATAGTGTCATTTCAAATGGCTCACCATTTTTCGGGGCATTTCAAATGCTCTAGAATAAAATTGAAGCAGAATATATTCACAATTCTAGTACGGTTTGACTCAGCTAAGATGGGGACACATGAAAATGTGGTTTTAATATGTTTCATCACTCTTCTGAATTTTGCATATCTATAGCCTATTGTAGCACTAATATATGCATTGTCCAATATCAAACAGGGTATGAATTATGTAATATTTTTGTGTGGTCTATTGAACTTGTCATACAAGGAACCAGCTCTCTTTAACCCCTCCTTATCACTCATTCGATTTTTTAGACATTTGACAGAGAACAGATTTCTAAATTTACTTTGTAGGCCTATAGTGTTGTTTCAAATGGCTCACCATTATTCGAGACATTTCGATTGCTCTAGAATAAAATTGAGACAGAATATATTGACAATTCTAGTACGGTTTGACACAGCAAAGATGGGGCCACACGAAAATGTGGTTTTAATTTGTTTCATCACGCTTCTGACTTTTGCTCATCAGCCTACTGTAGCACTATTATATGCATTGTCCAATATCAAACAGGGTATCAATTATATAATATTTTTGTGGTCTATAGAACTTGTCATACAAGAAACCAGCTCTCTTAAACCTCTTCTTATCTCTCGTTCGATTTTTTAGACATTTGACAGAGAACAGATTTCTGAAAGACTTTGTAGGCCTATAGTGTCGTTTGAAATGGATCACCATTTATAGGGGAATTCGAATGCTATAGAATAAAATTGAGGCAGAATATATTTATAACTCTAGTATGGTTGACTCAGCTAAGATGGGCACACACGAAAATGTGGTTTTAATTTGTTTCATCACTGTTCTGACTTTTTCATATCAGCCTACTCTAGCACTAATATTGCATTGTCCATTGTCACACAGAGTATTAATTATATAATAGTTTTGTGGTGTATAGAACTTGTCATACAAGAAACCAGCTCTCTTAAACCCCTTCTTATCTCTCATTTGATTTTTTAGACATTTGACAAAGAACAGATTTCTGAAAGACTTTGTAGGCCTATAGTGTCGTTTCAAATGGATCACCATTTCTTGGGGCATTTCGAATGCTCTAGAATCAAATTGAGACAGAATATATTGACAATTCTAGTACGGTTTGACACAGCAAAGATGGGGCCACACGAAAATGTGGTTTTAATTTGTTTCATCACGCTTCTGACTTTTGCTCATCAGCCTACTGTAGCACTAATATATGCATTGTACAGTGTCAAACAGGGTATCAATTATATAATATTTTTGTGGTCTATAGAACTTGTCATACAAGAAACCAGCTCTCTTAAACCCCTTCTTATCTCTTGTTCGATTTTTTAGTCATTTGACAGAGAACAGATTTCTGAAAGACTTTTGTAGGCCTATAGTGTCGTTTCAAATGGATAACCATTTCTCGGGGCATTTCAATGCTCTAGAATCAAATTGAGACAGAATATATTGACAATTCTACTACGGTTTGACTCAGCTAAGCTGGGGACACACGAAAATGTGGTTTTAATTTGTTTCATCACTCTTATGACTTTTGCATATCAGCCTACTGTAGCACTAATATATGCATTGTCCAATGTCAAACAGGGTATCAATTATATAATATATTTTGTGGTCTATAGAACTTGTCATACAAGAAACCAGCTCTCTTAAACCCCTCCTTATCTCTCGTTCGATTTTTTAGACATTTGACAGAGAACAGATTTCTGAATGGACTTTGTAGGCCTATAGTGTCGTTTCAAATGGCTCACCGTTTTTTCGGGGCATTTCAATGCTCTAGAATAAAATTGAGGCAGAATATATTCACAATTCTAGTACGGTTTGACTCAGCTAAGATGGGGACACATGAAAATGTGGTTTTAATATGTTTCATCACTCTTCTGAATTTTGCATATCTATAGAATTTACATATTAGAGAATACCACAGGCAAAATTCTGAATGCCAAGCAATTTTGATCTACTAGAGATAGTGGCCTAATTTGTCAAAAAACTTGATTAGCAGGTGCTCTTCACTTCTCTGTCAAAAAGTGCTAGCCATTCACTCGTCTGCCAATACCATTCTCTGTAGTTTAAAAATGTTCTTAAAACTGTCCAATTTACGCAATAGAGAATGCCACAGGCAAAATTCTGAATGCCAAGGACTTTTGATATAAAACTACAGAGAATGGTATTGGCAGACGTGTGAGAATGACTAGCGCTTTTGATTTCCCTACCCTATCCCAAGGGGTACCGCTACTCCTAGCCTTATGGGTACCACTACCCCTAGGGGTACCCTAGCCCTAGCCATACTTTTAGGGGTACCCATTCTCCTACCCTAGGGGTACCCCTACCCTTAAGTTTATTCAATGCCTCTGGACAGAATGTTACTAAATTATAAGAAGTGTCAATGTTCAAAATTTCATAGTTTTATCCACAAAATGAACAATCATACGGATTATCAACTGTACTATGTCCAATATCAAACAGGGTATCAATTCTATAATATGTTTGTGGTCTATAGGACTTGTCATACAAGGAACTAGCTCTCTTAAACTTTTTCTTATCTCTCGTTCGACTTTTTAGTCATTTGACAGAGAACAGATTTCTGAAAAACTTTGTAGGCCTATAGTATCATTTCAAATGGCTCACCATTTTTCAGGGCATTTCGATTGCTCTAGAATAAAATTGAGGCAGAATATATTGACAATTCTAGTACGGTTTGACTCAGCTAAGCTGAAGACCCACGAAAATGTAGTGTTAATATGTTCATTCACTCTTCTGACTTTTGCATATCTATAGCCTACTGTAGCACTAATATATGCATTGTCCAATATCAAACAGGGTCTCAATTATATAATATTTTTGTGGTCTATAGAACTTGTCATACAAGGAACCAGCTCTCCTAAACCCCTCCTTATCTCTCGTTGGATATTTTAGACATTTGACAGAGAACAGATTTCTGAAAGACTTTGTAGGCCTATAGTGTCATTTCAAATGGCTCACCATTTTTCGGGGCATTTCGAATGCTCTAGAATAAAATTGAAGCAGAATATATTCACAATTCTAGTACGGTTTGACTCAGCTAAGATGGGGACACATGAAAATGTGGTTTTAATATGTTTCATCACTCTTCTGAATTTTGCATATCTATAGCCTATTGTAGCACTAATATATGCATTGTCCAATATCAAACAGGGTATGAATTATGTAATATTTTTGTGGTCTATTGAACTTGTCATACAAGGAACCAGCTCTCTTTAACCCCTCCTTATCACTCATTCGATTTTTTAGACATTTGACAGAGAACAGATTTCTAAATTTACTTTGTAGGCCTATAGTGTCATTTCAAATGGCTCACCATTTTTCGGGGCATTTCGATTGCTCTAGAATAAAATTGAGACAGAATATATTGACAATTCTAGTACGGTTTGACACAGCAAAGATGGGGCCACACGAAAATGTGGTTTTAATTTGTTTCATCACGCTTCTGACTTTTGCTCATCAGCCTACTGTAGCACTATTATATGCATTGTCCAATATCAAACAGGGTATCAATTATATAATATTTTTGTGGTCTATAGAACTTGTCATACAAGAAACCAGCTCTCTTAAACCTCTTCTTATCTCTCGTTCGATTTTTTAGACATTTGACAGAGAACAGATTTCTGAAAGACTTTGTAGGCCTATAGTGTCGTTTGAAATGGATCACCATTTATAGGGGAATTCGAATGCTATAGAATAAAATTGAGGCAGAATATATTTATAACTCTAGTATGGTTGACTCAGCTAAGATGGGCACACACACGAAAATGTGGTTTTAATTTGTTTCATCACTGTTCTGACTTTTTCATATCAGCCTACTCTAGCACTAATATTGCATTGTCCATTGTCACACAGAGTATTAATTATATAATAGTTTTGTGGTGTATAGAACTTGTCATACAAGAAACCAGCTCTCTTAAACCCCTTCTTATCTCTCATTTGATTTTTTAGACATTTGACAAAGAACAGATTTCTGAAAGACTTTGTAGGCCTATAGTGTCGTTTCAAATGGATCACCATTTCTTGGGGCATTTCGAATGCTCTAGAATCAAATTGAGACAGAATATATTGACAATTCTAGTACGGTTTGACACAGCAAAGATGGGGCCACACGAAAATGTGGTTTTAATTTGTTTCATCACTCTTCTGACTTTTGCTCATCAGCCTACTGTAGCACTAATATATGCATTGTACAGTGTCAAACAGGGTATCAATTATATAATATTTTTGTGGTCTATAGAACTTGTCATACAAGAAACCAGCTCTCTTAAACCCCTTCTTATCTCTTGTTCGATTTTTTAGTCATTTGACAGAGAACAGATTTCTGAAAGACTTTGTAGGCCTATAGTGTCGTTTCAAATGGATAACCATTTCTCGGGCATTTCAAATGCTCTAGAATCAAAATTGAGACAGAATATATTGACAATTCTACTACGGTTTGACTCAGCTAAGCTGGGGACACACGAAAATGTGGTTTTAATTTGTTTCATCACTCTTATGACTTTTGCATATCAGCCTACTGTAGCACTAATATATGCATTGTCCAATGTCAAACAGGGTATCAATTATATAATATATTTTGTGGTCTATAGAACTTGTCATACAAGAAACCAGCTCTCTTAAACCCCTCCTTATCTCTCGTTCGATTTTTTAGACATTTGACAGAGAACAGATTTCTGAATGGACTTTGTAGGCCTATAGTGTCGTTTCAAATGGCTCACCGTTTTTCGGGGCATTTCGAATGCTCTAGAATAAAATTGAGGCAGAATATATTCACAATTCTAGTACGGTTTGACTCAGCTAAGATGGGGACACATGAAAATGTGGTTTTAATATGTTTCATCACTCTTCTGAATTTTGCATATCTATAGAATTTACATATTAGAGAATACCACAGGCAAAATTCTGAATGCCAAGCAATTTTGATCTACTAGAGATAGTGGCCTAATTTGTCAAAAAACTTGATTAGCAGGTGCTCTTCACTTCTCTGTCAAAAGTGCTAGCCATTCACTCGTCTGCCAATACCATTCTCTGTAGTTTAAAAATGTTCTTAAAACTGTCCAATTTACGCAATAGAGAATGCCACAGGCAAAATTCTGAATGCCAAGGACTTTTGATATAAAACTACAGAGAATGGTATTGGCAGACGTGTGAGAATGACTAGCGCTTTTGATTTCCCTACCCTATCCCAAGGGGTACCGCTACTCCTAGCCTTATGGGTACCACTACCCCTAGGGTACCCCTAGCCCTAGCCATACTTTTTTAGGGGTACCCATTCTCCTACCCCCTAGGGTACCCCTACCCTTAAGTTTATTCGAATGCCTCTGGACAGAATGTTACTAAATTATAAGAAGTGTCAATGTTCAAAATTTCATAGTTTTATCCACAAAATGAACAATCATACGGATTATCAACTGTACTATGTCCAATATCAAACAGGGTATCAATTCTATAATATGTTTGTGGTCTATAGGACTTGTCATACAAGGAACTAGCTCTCTTAAACTTTTTCTTATCTCTCGTTCGATTTTTAGTCATTTGACAGAGAACAGATTTCTGAAAAACTTTGTAGGCCTATAGTATCATTTCAAATGGCTCACCATTTTTCGGGGCATTTCGATTGCTCTAGAATAAAATTGAGGCAGAATATATTGACAATTCTAGTACGGTTTGACTCAGCTAAGCTGAAGACCCACGAAAATGTAGTGTTAATATGTTCATTCACTCTTCTGACTTTTGCATATCTATAGCCTACTGTAGCACTAATATATGCATTGTCCAATATCAAACAGGGTCTCAATTATATAATATTTTTGTGGTCTATAGAACTTGTCATACAAGGAACCAGCTCTCTTAACCCCTCCTTATCTCTCGTTGGATATTTTAGACATTTGACAGAGAACAGATTTCTGAAAGACTTTGTAGGCCTATAGTGTCATTTCAAATGGCTCACCATTTTTCGGGGCATTTCGAATGCTCTAGAATAAAATTGAGGCAGAATATATTGACAATTCTAGTACGGTTTGACTCAGCTAAGATGGGGACACATGAAAATGTGGTTTTAATTTGTTTCATCACTCTTCTGAATTTTGCATATCAGCCTACTGTAGCACTATTATATGCATTGTCCAATATCAAACAGGGTATCAATTATATAATATTTTTGTGGTCTATAGAACTTGTCATACAAGAAACCAGCTCTCTTAAACCCCTCCTTATCTCTCGTTCGATTTTTTTAGACATTTGACAGAGAACAGATTTCTGAATGACTTTGTAGGCCTATAGTGTCGTTTCAAATGGCTCACCATTTTTTCGGGACATTTCAATTGCTCTAGAATAAAATTGAGGCAGAATATATTGACAATTCTAGTACGGTTTGACTCAGCTAAGATGGGGATACACGAAAATGTGGTTTTAATTTGTTTCATCACTCTTCTGACTTTTGCATATCAGCCTACTGTAGCACTAATATTATATGCATTGTCCAATATCAAACAGGGTATCAATTATATAATATTTTTGTGGTCTATAGAACTTGTCATACAAGAAACCAGCTCTCTTAAACCCCTTCTTATCTCTCGTTCGATTTTTTAGACATTTGACAGAGAACAGATTTCTGA
Source organism: Metaphire vulgaris (assembly GCA_018105865.1). NCBI lineage: Eukaryota > Metazoa > Annelida > Clitellata > Crassiclitellata > Megascolecidae > Metaphire > Metaphire vulgaris. The sequence continues at coordinate 12,003,196 of CM030861.1, forward strand.
AAGACTTTGTAGGCCTATAGTGTCGTTTCAAATGGCTCACCATTTTTCGGGGCATTTCGAATGCTCTAGAATAAAATTGAGGCAGAATATATTGACAATTCTAGTACGGTTTGACTCAGCTAAGATGGGGACACATGAAAATGTGGTTTTAATTTGTTTCATCACTCTTCTGACTTTTTGCATATCAGCCTACTGTAGCACTAATATATGCATTGTCCAATGTCAAACAGGACATTAATTATATAATATTTTTGTGGTCTATAGAACTTGTCATACAAAGAAACCAGCTCTCTTAAACCCCTTCTTATCTCTCATTTGATTTTTTTAGACATTTGACAAAGAACAGATTTCTGAAAGACTTTGTAGGCCTATAGTGTCGTTTCAAATGGATCACCATTTTTTGGGGCATTTCAATGCTCTAGAATAAAAATTGAGGCAGAATATATTGACAATTCTAGTATGGTTTGACTCAGCTAAGCTGGGGATACACGAAAATGTGGTTTTAATTTGTTTCATCACTCTTCTGACTTTTGCATATCAGCCTACTGTAGCACTAATATATGCATTGTCCAATGTCAAACAGGGTATCAATTATATAATATTTTTGTGGTCTATAGAACTTGTCATACAAGAAACCAGCTCTCTTAAACCCCTTCTTATCTCTCTTGTTCGATTTTTTAGACATTTGACAGAGAACAGATTTCTGAAAGACTTTGTAGGCCTATAGTGTCGTTTCAAATGGCTCACCATTTTTCGGGGCATTTCAAATGCTCTAGAATAAAATTGAGACTGAATATATTGACAATTCTAGTACGGTTTGACTCAGCTAAGCTGGGGACACACGAAAATGTGGTTTTAATTTGTTTCATCACTCTTCTGACTTTTGCATATCAGCCTACTGTAGCACTAATATATGCATTGTCCAATGTCAAACAGGGTATCAATTATATAATATTTTTGTGGTCTATAGAACTTGTCATACAAGAAACCAGCTCTCTTAAACCCCTTCTTATCTCTCGTTCGATTTTTTAGACATTTGACAGAGAACAGATTTCTGAATGGACTTTGTAGGCCTATAGTGTCGTTTCAAATGGCTCACCATTTTTCGGGGCATTTTGAATGCTCTAGAATAAAATTGAGGCAGAATATATTGACAATTCTAGTACGGTTTGACTCAGCTAAGATGGGGACACATGAAAATGTGGTTTTAATTTGTTTCATCACTCTTCTGAATTTTGCATATCAGCCTACTGTAGCACTATTATATGCATTGTCCAATATCAAACAGGGTATCAATTATATAATATTTTTGTGGTCTATAGAACTTGTCATACAAGGAACCAGCTCTCTTAAACCCCTCCTTATCTCTCGTTCGATTTTTTAGACATTTGACAGAGAACAGATTTCTGAATGACTTTGTAGGCCTAAGTGTTTTCAAAATGGCTCACCATTTTTCGGGGCATTTCAAAAGCTCTAGAATAAAATTGAGGCAGAATATATTGACAATTCTAGTACGGTTTGACTCAGCTAAGCTGGGGATACACGAAAATGTGGTTTTAATTTGTTTCATCACTCTTCTGAATTTTGCATATCTATAGCCTACTGTAGCACTAATATATGCATTGTCCAATATCAAACAGGGTATCAATTATATAATATTTTTGTGGTCTATAGAACTTGTCATACAAGAAACCAGCTCTCTTAAACCCCTTCTTATCTCTCGTTCGATTTTTTAGACATTTGACAGAGAACAGATTTCTGAAAGACTTTGTAGGCCTATAGTGTCATTTCAAATGGCTCACCATTTTTCGGGGCATTTCGAATGCTCTAGAATAAAATTGAGGCAGAATATATTGACAATTCTAGTACGGTTTGACTCAGCTAAGCTGGGGATACACGAAAATGTGGTTTTAATTTGTTTCATCACTCTTCTGAATTTTGCATATCAGCCTACTGTAGCACTAATATATGCATTGTCCAATGTCAAACAGGTTATCAATTATATAATATTTTTGTGGTCTATAGAACTTGTCATACAAGAAACCAGCTCTCTTTTGACCCCTCCTATATCTCTCTAGTTCGATTTTTTAGACATTTGACAGAGAACAGATTTCTGAATGGACTTTGTACTATAGTGTTAGTTTTATAAATGAATTTTGTCATTTTACTTCAAACCTCTAGCCTTTTGGCATTTCAGATTTCTGGAACTTTGTAGGCCTATAGTCTAGAAAAAAAAAAATTGAGACAGAATATATTGACAATTCTAGTACGGTTTGACTCAGCTAAATGATGGGGACACATGAAAATGTGGTTTAATTTGTTTCATCACTCTTCTGAATTTTGCATATCAGCCTACTGTAGCACTAATATATGCATTGTCCAATATCAAACAGGGTATCAATTATATAATATTTTTTGTGGTCTATAGAACTTGTCATACAAGAAACCAGCTCTCTTAAACCCCTGTTATCTCTCGTTCGATTTTTAGACATTTGACAGAGAACAGATTTCTGAAAGACTTTGTAGGCCTATAGTGTCGTTTCAAAATGGCTCACCATTTTTCATTTCAATGCTCTAGAATAAAATTGAGGCAGAATATATTGACAATTCTAGTATGGTTTGACTCAGCTAAGATGGGGATACACGAAAATGTGGTTTTAATTTGTTTCATCACTCTTCTGACTTTTGCATATCAGCCTACTGTAGCACTAATATATGCATTGTCCAATATCAAACAGGGTATCAATTATATAATATTTTGTGGTCTATAGAACTTGTCATACAAGAAACCAGCTCTCTTAAACCCTTTTATCTCTCGTTTTCGATTTTTAGACATTTGACAGAGAACAGATTTCTGAAAAACTTTGTAGGCCTATAGTGTCATTTCAAATGGCTCACCATTTTTCGGGGCATTTCGAATTGCTCTAGAATAAAATTGAGGCAGAATATATTGACAATTCTAGTACGGTTTGACTCAGCTAAGATGGGGAGACACAAAAATGTGGTTTTAATTTGTTTCATCACTCTTCTGACTTTTGCATATCTATAGCCTACTGTAGCACTAATATATGCATTGTCCAATATCAAACAGGGTATCAATTATATAATATTTTTGTGGTCTATAGAACTTGTCATACAAGGAAACCAGCTCTCTTAAACCCCTCCTTATCTCTCGTTGGATTTTTAGACATTTGACAGAGAACAGATTTCTGAAAGACTTTGTAGGCCTATAGTGTCATTTCAAATGGCTCACCATTTTCAGGGCATTTCAATGCTCTAGAATAAAATTGAAGCAGAATATATTGACAATTCTAGTACGGTTTGACTCAGCTAAGATGGGGACACATGAAAATGTGGTTTTAATATGTTTCATCACTCTTCTGAATTTTGCATATCTATAGCCTATTGTAGCACTAATATATGCATTGTCCAATATCAAACAGGGTATCAATTATATAATATTTTTGTGGTCTATTGAACTTGTCATACAAGGAACCAGCTCTCTTAAACCCCTCCTTATCACTCATTCGATTTTTAGACATTTGACAGAGAACAGATTTCTAAATTTACTTTGTAGGCCTATAGTGTTGTTTCAAATGGCTCACCATTTTTCGGACATTTCGATTGCTCTAGAATAAAATTGAGACAGAATATATTGACAATTCTAGTACGGTTTGACTCAGCAAAGATGGGGCCACACGAAAATGTGGTTTTAATTTGTTTCATCACTCTTCTGACTTTTGCTATCAGCCTACTGTAGCACTATTATATGCATTGTCCAATATCAAACAGGGTATCAATTATATAATATTTTTGTGGTCTATAGAACTTGTCATACAAGAAACCAGCTCTCTTAAACCTCTTCTTATCTCTCTCAGTTCGATTTTTTAGACATTTGACAGAGAACAGATTTCTGAAAGACTTTGTAGGCCTATAGTGTCGTTTGAAATGGATCACCATTTATAGGGGATTTCGAATGCTCTAGAATAAAATTGAGGCAGAATATATTTATAACTCTAGTATGGTTTGACTCAGCTAAGATGGGGACACACGAAAATGTGGTTTTAATTTGTTTCATCACTGTTCTGACTTTTGCATATCAGCCTACTCTAGCACTAATATTGCATTGTCCATTGTCAAACAGAGTATTAATTATATAATAGTTTTGTGGTGTATAGAACTTGTCATACAAGAAACCAGCTCTCTTAAACCCCTTCTTATCTCTCATTTGATTTTTAGACATTTGACAAAGAACAGATTTCTGAAAGACTTTGTAGGCCTATAGTGTCGTTTCAAATGGATCACCATTTTTTGGGGCATTTCAATGCTCTAGAATCAAAATTGAGACAGAATATATTGACAATTCTAGTACGGTTTGACTCAGCAAAGATGGGGATACACGAAAATGTGGTTTTAATTTGTTTCATCACGCTTCTGACTTTTGCTCATCAGCCTACTGTAGCACTAATATATGCATTGTACAGTGTCAAACAGGGTATCAATTATATAATATTTTTGTGGTCTATAGAACTTGTCATACAAGAAACCAGCTCTCTTAAACCCCTTCTTATCTCTTGTTCGATTTTTTAGTCATTTGACAGAGAACAGATTTCTGAAAGACTTTGTAGGCCTATAGTGTCGTTTCAAATGGATAACCATTTCTCGGGGCATTTCGAATGCTCTAGAATCAAATTGAGACAGAATATATTGACAATTCTACTACGGTTTGACTCAGCTAAGCTGGGGACACACGAAAATGTGGTTTTAATTTGTTTCATCACTCTTATGACTTTTGCATATCAGCCTACTGTAGCACTATTATATGCATTGTCCAATATCAAACAGGGTATCAATAATATGATATTTTTGTGGTCTATAGAACTTGTCATACAAGAAACCAGCTCTCTTAAACCCCTCCTTATCTCTCTCGTTTTTTTTTAGACATTTGACAGAGAACAGATTTCTGAATGGACTTTGTAGGCCTATAGTGTCGTTTCAAATGGCTCACCGTTTTTCGGGCATTTCAATGCTCTAGAATAAAATTGAGGCAGAATATATTCACAATTCTAGTACGGTTTGACTCAGCTAAGATGGGGACACATGAAAATGTGGTTTTAATATGTTTCATCACTCTTCTGAATTTTGCATATCTATAGAATTTACATATTAGAGAATACCACAGGCAAAATTCTGAATGCCAAGCAATTTTGATCTACTAGAGATAGTGGCCTAATTTGTCAAAAAACTTGATTAGCAGGTGCTCTTCACTTCTCTGTCAAAAGTGCTAGCCATTCACTCGTCTGCCAATACCATTCTCTGTAGTTTAAAAATGTTCTTAAAACTGTCCAATTTACGCAATAGAGAATGCCACAGGCAAAATTCTGAATGCCAAGGACTTTTGATATAAAACTACAGAGAATGGTATTGGCAGACGTGTGAATGACTAGCGCTTTTGATTTCCCTACCCTATCCCAAGGGGTACCGCTACTCCTAGCCTTATGGGTACCACTACCCCTAGGGGTACCCCTAGCCCTAGCCATACTTTTTTAGAGGGGTACCCATTCTCCTACCCTAGGGTACCCCTACCCTTAAGTTTATTCAATGCCTCTGGACAGAATGTTACTAAATTATAAGAAGTGTCAATGTTCAAAATTTCATAGTTTTATCCACAAAATGAACAATCATACGGATTATCAACTGTACTATGTCCAATATCAAACAGGGTATCAATTCTATAATATGTTTGTGGTCTATAGGACTTGTCATACAAGGAACTAGCTCTCTTAAACTTTTTCTTATCTCTCGTTCGATATTTTAGTCATTTGACAGAGAACAGATTTCTGAAAAACTTTGTAGGCCTATAGTATCATTTCAAATGGCTCACCATTTTTCGGGGCATTTCGATTGCTCTAGAATAAAATTGAGGCAGAATATATTGACAATTCTAGTACGGTTTGACTCAGCTAAGCTGAAGACCCACGAAAATGTAGTTTTAATATGTTTCATTCACTCTTCTGACTTTTGCATATCTATAGCCTACTGTAGCACTAATATATGCATTGTCCAATATCAAACAGGGTCTCAATTATATAATATTTTTGTGGTCTATAGAACTTGTCATACAAGGAACCAGCTCTCCTAAACCCCTCCTTATCTCTCGTTGGATATTTTAGACATTTGACAGAGAACAGATTTCTGAAAGACTTTGTAGGCCTATAGTGTCATTTCAAATGGCTCACCATTTTTCGGGGCATTTCGAATGCTCTAGAATAAAATTGAGGCAGAATATATTGACAATTCTAGTACGGTTTGACTCAGCTAAGATGGGGACACATGAAAATGTGGTTTTAATATGTTTCATCACTCTTCTGAATTTTGCATATCTATAGCCTATTGTAGCACTAATATATGCATTGTCCAATATCAAACAGGGTATGAATTATGTAATATTTTTGTGGTCTATTGAACTTGTCATACAAGGAACCAGCTCTCTTTAACCCCTCCTTATCACTCATTCGATTTTTTAGACATTTGACAGAGAACAGATTTCTAAATTTACTTTGTAGGCCTATAGTGTTGTTTCAAATGGCTCACCATTATTCGAGACATTTTCGATTGCTCTAGAATAAAATTGAGACAGAATATATTGACAATTCTAGTACGGTTTGACTCAGCTAAGATGGGGCCACATGAAAATGTGGTTTTAATTTGTTTCATCACGCTTCTGACTTTTGCTCATCAGCCTACTGTAGCACTATTATATGCATTGTCAATATCATAGGGTTAGGGTTAATATATAAGCAGTAAGGGCAAAATCGCAAACGTTGAAAAGTGTTCAAAGGATTGAATATATTCTTATGAAATTTTGCTATTATGACATAGATTGGTGTATGTTTATGTCTGTAAAATTTCGCTTGAATCGGTGCAGGCTAAGCCATGGGTTAGGTTAGGCTTTATATATAAGCAGTAAGGGCAAATCGCAAACGTTGAAAAGTGCTCAAAGTAGTGAATATATTCTTATGAAATTTTGCACTTATGACATAGATTGATGTATCTTTATGTCCGTAAAATTTCGTTTCAATTAGTAAAGGCTAGGCCATTGGCTAGGGTTAGGTTTAGGGTTAATATATAAGCAGTAAGGGCAAATCAAATTTTGAAAAGTGCTCAAAGGAGTGAATATATTCTTATGAAATTTTGCACTTATGACATAGATTGATGTATCTTTATGTCTGTGTAATTTCGTTTCAATCAGTAAAGGCTAGGCTATTGGCTAGGGTT
>CM030861.1:12013073-12058073 GCA_018105865.1 Metaphire vulgaris
AGTAGTAGTAGTAGTAGTAGTTGTTGTTGTAATAGTAGTATTAGTAGAGCTAGAAAATGTGGTAGTAGTAGTGATCCGTGCTTGGGGCGCAGTGCTCTTTTTTAAGGCGCAGTGCGAATTTTTTAGCAGTTCTCCATGCTGCAGTAGGTGACTTTCAAATACTATTATTATTTATTATTATTATTATTATTATTAGTAGTAGTAGTAGTAGTAGTTGTTGTTGTTGTTGTTGTATAATAGTATTAGTAGTGCTAGAAAATGTGGTAGTAGTAGTGATCCGTGCTTAGCGCGCAGTGCTCTTTTTAAGGCGCAGTTATATTTTTTTAGCAGTGCTCCATTCTGCTTTAAACCTATGAGATGGGGACACAAGAAAATGTGGATTGAATTCGTTCCATTGCTCTTCTATAGCCTACTATAGCAATAGTACTACTAAAGCGTAAATGTGGTTGACCCCTCTGTAAGAGTCTGTTGAATTTCATCAGAATATCGGGATTGAAGATACTGTTTGCCTATAGGCCTAAAAGCGCAGTGTGTGGATGTATCTCGCAGTAGCGGAAATGGCTATCCGCAGTGAGAGGATGGCTATGGCGCAGTACGGTGTGACGCCATGGAGTAGTATAAGTAGTAGTAGTAGTTGTTGTTGTTGTAATAGTAGTATTAGTGGTGCTTCTTCTTCTTCTTCTTCTTCTTCTTCTTCTTCTTCTTCTTCTTCTTCTTCTAAAACAAAATAGAGACAGAATATGATGGCAATTCTAGAACGGTTTGACACAGCAAAGATGGGGACACAAGAATATGTGGTTTTAATTCATTTCATCACTAATCTAAATTTTTGCATATCTATAGCCTGCTGTAGCCCAAACAGACAGACAGACAGACAGACAGACAGAGCGGGAGAAATAGATAGGCCTATAGCTCTTAAATATAAATTTAAATTTATATTTAAATTTAAATTTATATTTAAATTTAAATGTATATATATACACACATATATATAGAGAGAGAGAGTGAGAGAGAGGGAGAAAGAGAGAGCGATTCACCTATTTACTTGCTTTTTTTAGCAGTGCTCCATGCTGCAGTAGGCGACATTCAAAACTCATTAATACTATTATTATTAGTATAGTATTATTAGTAGTAGTAGTAGTAGTAGTACTAGTAGTAGTAGTAGTAGTAGTAGTAGTAGTAGTAGTAGTAGTTGTTGTTGTTGTTGTTGTTGTAATAGTAGTAATAGTAGTGCTAGAAAATATGGTAGTAGTAGTGATCCGTGCCTAAGACGCAGTGCTCTTTTTTTTTAGCAGTGCTCCATGCTGCAGTAGGCGACTTTAAAACTCAACTATATTAATACTATTATTATTATTATTATTATTAGTAGTAGTAGTAGTAGTAGTAGTAGTAGTAGTAGTAGTAGTTGTTGTTGTTGTAATAGTAGTATTAGTAGAGCTAGAAAATGTGGTAGTAGTAGTGATCCGTGCTTGGGGCGCAGTGCTCTTTTTTTAAGGTGCAGTGCGCTTTTTTTAGCAGTGCTCCATGCTTCAGTAGGTGACTTTCAAACTCAATTATTATTAATACTATTATTATTATTATTATTAGTAGTAGTAGTAGTAGTAGTAGTAGTAGTAGTAGTAGTTGTTGTTGTTGTTGTTGTTGTATAATAGTATTAGTAGTGCTAGAAAATGAGGTAGTAGTAGAATCCGTGCTTAGCGCGCAGTGCTCTTTTTTAAGGCGCAGTGCGCTTTTTTTTAGCAGTGCTCCATTCTGCTTGAAACCTATGAGATGGGGACACATGAAAATGTGGATTGAATTCGTTTCATTGTTCTTCTATAGCCTACTATAGCAATAGTACTACTAAAGCGTAAATGTGGTTGACCCCTCTGTTAGAGTCTGTTGAATTTCATCAGAATATCGGGATTGAAGATACTGTTTGCCTATAGGCCTAAGCGCCGCAGTGTGTGGATGGATCTCCGCAGTGCGGAAATGGCTATCCGCAGTGAGAGGATGGCTATGGCGCAGTACGGTTTGACGCCATGGAGTAGTAGAGGCAGTAGTAATAGTTGTTGTTGTTGTAATAGTAGTATTAGTGGTTCTTCTTCTTCTTCTTCTTCTTCTTCTTCTTCTTCTTCTTCTAAAACAAAATAGAGACAGAATATGATGACAATTCTAGAACGGTTTGACACAGCAAAGATGGGGACACAAGAATATGTGGTTTTAATTCATTTCATCACTAATCTGAATTTTTCCATATCTATATAGCGTACTGTAGCCCAAACAGACAGACAGACAGACAGACAGACAGACAGACAGAGCGGGGGAAATAGATAGGCCTATAGCTCTTAAATTTAAATTTAAATTTATATTTAAATTTAAATGTGTATATATTATAATATTATATATATATATATATATATATATATATATATATATAGATAGAGAGAGAGAGAGAGAGAGAGAGAGAGAGAGAGAGAGAGCTACTCACGTATTTACTTGCTTTTTTAAGTAGTGCTCCATGCTGCAGTAGGCGACTTTCAAACTCAATTATTATTAATACTATTATTATTAGTATTAGTAGTAGTAGTAGTAGTAGTTGTTGTTGTAATAATAGTATTAGTAGTGCTAGAAAATGTGGTAGTAGTAGTGATCCGTGCTTGGGGCGCAGTGCTCTTTTTTTAAGGCGCAGTGCGCTTTTTTTAGCAGTGCTCCATGCTGCAGTAGGTGACTTTCAAACTCAATTATTATTAATACTAATATTATTATTTTTATTTATTATTTATATTATTATTATCATTTGTAGTAGTAGTAGTAGTTGTTGTTGTATAGTAGTATTAGTAGTGCTAGAAAATTTGGTAGTAGTAGTGATCCGTGCTTGTTGTTGCTTTTTTAGCAGTGCTCAATTAGCAGTAGGTGACTTTCAAACTCAACTATATTAATATTATTATTATTATTATTATTATTAGTAGTAGTAGTAGTAGTTGTTGTTGTTGTAATAGTAGTATTAGTAGAGCTAGAAAATGTGGTAGTAGTAGTGATCCGTGCTTAGGGCGCAGTGCTCTTTTTTAAGGCGCAGTGCGCTTTTTTTAGCAGTGCTCCATGCTGCCCTAAACCTATGAGATGGGGACACAAGAAAATGTGGATTGAATTCGTTTCATTGCTCTTCTATAGCCTACTATAGCAATAGTACTACTAAAGCGTAAATGTGGTTGACCCCTCTGTAAGAGTCTGTTGAATTTCATCAGAATATCGGGATTGAAGATACTGTTTGCCTATAGGCCTAAGCGCCGCAGTGTGTGGATGTATCTCCGCAGTGCGGAAATGGCTATCCGCAGTGAGAGGATGGCTATGGCGCAGTACGGTTTGACGCCATGGAGTAGTAGAAGTAGTAGTAGTAGTAGTTGTTGTTGTAATAGTAGTATTAGTGGTGCTTCTTCTTCTTCTTCTTCTTCTTCTTCTTCTAAAACAAAATAGAGACAGAATATGATGACAATTCTAGAACGGTTTGACACAGCAAAGATGGGGACACCAGAATATGTGGTTTTAATTCATTTCATCACTAATCTGAATTTTTGCATATCTATAGCCTGCTGTAGCCCAAACAGACAGACAGACAGACAGAGCGGGAGAAATAGATAGGCCTATAGCTCTTAAATATAAATTTAAATTTATATTTAAATTTAAATTTATATTTAAATTTAAATGTATATATATATATATATATATATATATATATATATATATATATATATATATAGATAGAGAGAGAGAGAGAGAGAGAGAGAGAGAGAGAGAGAGATTGAGAAAGAGAGAGAAAGAGAGAGCGACTCGCGTATTTACTTGCTTTTTTTAGCAGTGCTCCATGCTGCAGTAGGCGACATTCAAACTCAATTATTATTAATACTATTATTATTAGTAGTAGTAGTAGTAGTAGTAGTAGTAGTAGTAGTAGTAGTAGTAGTAGTAGTAGTAGTTGTTGTTGTTGTTGTTGTTGTTGTAATAGTAGTAATAGTAGTGCTAGAATATATGGTAGTAGTAGTGATCCGTGCTTAGGACGCAGTGCTCTTTTTTTAAGGCGCAGTGCTCTTTTTTTAGCAGTGCTCCATGCTGCAGTAGGCGACATTCAAACTCAATTATTATTAATACTATTATTATTAGTAGTAGTAGTAGTAGTAGTAGTAGTAGTAGTAGTAGTAGTAGTAGTAGTAGTAGTAGTAGTAGTAGTAGTTGTTGTTGTTGTTGTTGTTGTTGTTGTAATAGTAATAATAGTAGTGCTAGAAATATGGTAGTAGTAGTGATCCGTGCTTAGGACGCAGTGCTCTTTTTTTAAGGCGCAGTGCTCTTTTTTTAGCAGTGCTCCATGCTGCAGTAGGCGACTTTCAAACTCAACTATATTAATACTATTATTATTATTATTATTAGTAGTAGTAGTAGTAGTAGTAGTTGTTGTTGTTGTTGTTGTAATAGTAGTATTAGTAGAGCTAGAAAATGTGGTAGTAGTAGTGATCCGTGCTTAGGACGCAGTGCTCTTTTTTTAAGGCGCAGTGCTCTTTTTTTAGCAGTGCTCAATGCTGCAGTAGGCGACTTTCAAACTCAACTATATTAATATTATTATTATTATTATTATTAGTAGTAGTAGTAGTAGTAGTAGTTGTTGTTGTTGTAATAGTAGTATTAGTAGAGCTAGAAAATGTGGTAGTAGTAGTGATCCGTGCTTGGGGCGCAGTGCTCTATTTTTAAGGCGCAGTGCGCTTTTTTTAGCAGTGCTCCATGCTGCAGTAGGTGACTTTCAAACTCAATAATTATTAATACTATTATTATTATTATTAGTAGTAGTAGTTGTTGTTGTTGTTGTTGTATAATAGTATTAGTAGTGCTAGAAAATGTGGTAGTAGTAGTGATGTGCTTAATATTAGCAGTGCTCTTTTAAGGCGCAGTGCGCTTTTTTTAGCAGTGCTCCATTCTGCTTTAAACCTATGAGATGGGGACACATGAAAATGTGGATTGAATTCGTTTCATTGCTCTTCTATAGCCTACTATAGCAATAGTACTACTAAAGCGTAAATGTGGTTGACCCCTCTGTTAGAGTCTGTTGAATTTCATCAGAATATCGGGATTGAAGATACTGTTTGCCTATAGGCCTAATCGCCGCAGTGTGTGGATGGATCTACGCAGTGCGGAAATGGCTATCCGCAGTGAGACGATGGCTATGGCGCAGTACGGTTTAACGCCATGGAGTAGTAGTACTAGTAGTAGTAGTAGTTGTTGTTGTTGTTGTAATAGTAGTATTAGTAGTGCTAGAAATTGTGCTATTAGTAGTGCTCCGTGTTTAGGGCGCAGTGCTCTTTTTTTAAGGCGCAGTGCGCTTTTTTAGCAGTGCTCCATGCTGCAGTATGTGACTTTCAAACTCAATTATTATTAATACTATTATTATTATTATTAGTAGTAGTAGTGGTAGTAGTAGTAGTTGTTGTTGTTGTAATAGTAGTCTTAGTAGTGCTAGAAAATGTGGTAGTAGTAGTAGTGATCCGTGCTTAGGCCGCAGTGCTCTTTGTTTAAGGCGCAGTGCGCTTTTTTTAGCAGTGCTTCGATGATGCGCAGTAGGCGACTTTCAAACTCAATTATTATTAATACTATTATTATTATTATTATTATTAGTAGTAGTAGTAGTAGTAGTAGTAGTAGTACTAGCAGTAGTAGTAGTAGTAGTAGTAGTTGTTGTAATAGTAGTGCTAGAAAAAGTCGTAGTAGTAGTGATCCATGCTTAAGTCGCAGTGCTCTTTTTCAGGCGCAGTGCGCTTTTTTTTAAACAGTGCTCCATGCTACCCTAAACCTATGAGATGGGGACACAAGAAAATGTGGATTGAATTCGTTTCATTGCTCTTCTATAGCCTACTATAGCAATAGTACTACTAAAGCGTAAATGTGGATGACCCCTCTGTTAGAGTCTGTTGAATTTCATCAGAATATCGGGATTGAAGATACTGTTTGCCTATAGGCCTAATCGCCGCAGTGTGTGGATGGATCTCTGCAATGCGGAAATGGCTATGGCGCAGTAGGGTTTGACGCCATGGAGTAGTAGAAGTAGTAGAAGTAGTAGTTGTTGTTGTTGTTGTAATAGTAGTATTAGTAGTGCTAGAAAATTTGGTAGTAGTAGTGATCCGTGCTTAGGGCGCAGTGCTCTTTTTTTAAAGCGCAGTGCGTTTTTTTAGCAGTGCTCCATGCTGCCCTAGGCGACTTTCAAACCGAATTATTATTAATACTATTATTATTATTATTATTATTATTATTAGTAGTAGTAGTAGTAGCAGCAGCAGCAGTAGTAGCAGTAGTAGTAGTAGTTGTTGTAATAGTAGTGCTAGAAATAGTCGTAGTAGTAGTGATCCATACTTAAGTCGCAGTGCTCTTTTTTCAAGGCGCAGTGTGCTTTTTTAAAACAGTTCTCTATGCTGCCCTAAACCATTGAAATGGGGACACAAGAAAATGTGGATTGAATTCGTTTCATTACTCTTCTATAGCAATAATACTACTAAAGCGTCAATGTGGATGACCCCTCTGTTAGAGTCTGTTGAAGATACTGTTTGCCTATAGGCCTAATCGCCGCAGTGTGTGGATGGATCTACGCAGTGCGGAAATGGCTATCCGCAGTGAGACGATGGCTATGGCGCAGTACGGTTTAACGCCATGGAGTAGTAGTACTAGTAGTAGTAGTAGTTGTTGTTGTTGTTGTAATAGTAGTATTAGTAGTGCTAGAAAATTTGGTAGTAGTAGTGATCCGTGCTTAGGGCGCAGTGCTCTTTTTTAAGGCGCAGTGCGCTTTTTTTAGCAGTGCTCCATGCTGCCCTAAACCTATGAGATGGGGACACAAGAAAATGTGGATTGAATTCGTTTAATTGCTCTTCTATAGCCTACTATAGCAATAGTACTACTAAAGCGTAAATGTGGTTGACCCCTCTGTAAGAGTCTGTTGAATTTCATCAGAATATCGGGATTGAAGATACTGTTTGCCTATAGGCCTAATCGCCGCAGTGTGTGGATGGATCTCTGCAATGCGGAAATGGCTATGGCGCAGTAGGGTTTGACGCCATGGAGTAGTAGAAGTAGTAGAAGTAGTAGTTGTTGTTGTTGTTGTAATAGTAGTATTAGTAGTGCTAGAAAATTTGGTAGTAGTAGTGATCCGTGCTTAGGGCGCAGTGCTCTTTTTTTAAAGCGCAGTGCGTTTTTTTTAGCAGTGCTCCATGCTGCCCTAGGCGACTTTCAAACCGAATTATTATTAATATTATTATTATTATTATTATTAGTAGTAGTAGTAGTAGTAGCAGCAGCAGCAGTAGTAGCAGTAGTAGTAGTAGTTGTTGTAATAGTAGTGCTAGAAATAGTCGTAGTAGTAGTGATCCATACTTAAGTCGCAGTGCTCTTTTTTCAAGGCGCAGTGCGCTTTTTTAAAACAGTTCTCTATGCTGCCCTAAACCATTGAAATGGGGACACAAGAAAATGTGGATTGAATTCGTTTCATTACTCTTCTATAGCAATAATACTACTAAAGCGTCAATGTGGATGACCCCTCTGTTAGAGTCTGTTGAAGATACTGTTTGCCTATAGGCCTAATCGCCGCAGTGTGTGGATGGATCTACGCAGTGCGGAAATGGCTATCCGCAGTGAGAGGATGGCTATGGCACAGTACGGTTTGACGCCATGGAGTAGTAGAAGTAGTAGTAATAGTTGTTGTTGTTGTTGTTGTAATAGTAGTATTAGTGGTGCTTCTTCTTCTTCTTCTTCTTCTTCTCCTGCTTCTTCTTCTAAAACAAAATAGAGACAGAATATGATGACAATTCTAGTACGGTTTGACACAACAAAGATGGGGACACAAGAATATGTGGTTTTAATTCATTTCATCACTAATCTGAATTTTTCCATATCTATAGCCTACTGTAGCCCAAACAGACAGACAGACAGACAGAAAGACAGACAGACAGACAGAGCGGGGGAAATAGATAGGCTTATAGCTCTTAAATTTAAATTTAAATTTATATTTAAATTTAAATGTATATATATATATATATATATATATATATATATATAGAGAGAGAGAGAGAGAGAGAGAGAGAGAGAGAGAGATAGAATATATATATATATATATATATATATAGAGAGAGAGAGAGAGAGAGAGAGAGAGAGAGAGAGAGAGAGCTACTCACGTATTTACTTGCTTTTTTTAGCAGTGCTCCTTGCTGCAGTAGGCGACTTTCAAACTCAATTATTATTAATACTATTATTATTAGTATTAGTAGTAGTAGTAGTAGTAGTAGTTAGTTGTTGTTGTAATAATAGTATTAGTAGTGCTAGAAAATGTGGTAGTAGTAGTGATCCGTGCTTGGGGCGCAGTGCTCTTTTTTTAAGGCGCAGTGCGCTTTTTTAGCAGTGCTCCATGCTGCAGTAGGTGACTTTCAAACTCAATTATTATTAATACTATTATTATTATTTTTATTTATTATTTATATTATTATTATCATTTGTAGTAGTAGTAGTAGTTGTTGTTGTATAGTAGTATTAGTAGTGCTAGAAAATTTGGTAGTAGTAGTGATCCGTGCTTAGGGCGCAGTGCTCTTTTTTAAGGCGCAGTGCGCTTTTTTTAGCAGTGCTCCATGCTGCCCTAAACCTATGAGATGGGGACACAAGAAAATGTGGATTGAATTCGTTTCATTGCTCTTCTATAGCCTACTATAGCAATAGTACTACTAAAGCGTAAATGTGGTTGACCCCTCTGTAAGAGTCTGTTGAATTTCATCAGAATATCGGGATTGAAGATACTGTTTGCCTATAGGCCTAAGCGCCGCAGTGTGTGGATGTATCTCCGCAGTGCGGAAATGGCTATCCGCAGTGAGAGGATGGCTATGGCGCAGTACGGTTTGACGCCATGGAGTAGTAGAAGTAGTAGTAGTAGTAGTTGTTGTTGTAATAGTAGTATTAGTGGTGCTTCTTCTTCTTCTTCTTCTTCTTCTTCTTCTTCTTCTTCTAAAACAAAATAGAGACAGAATATGATGACAATTCTAGAACGGTTTGACACAGCAAAGATGGGGACACAAGAATATGTGGTTTTAATTCATTTCATCACTAATCTGAATTTTTGCATATCTATAGCCTGCTGTAGCCCGAACAGACAGACAGACAGAGCGGGAGAAATAGATAGGCCTATAGCTCTTAAATATAAATTTAAATTTATATTTAAATTTAAATTTATATTTAAATTTAAATGTATATATATATATATATATATATATATATATATATATATATATATATATATATATATATATAGAGAGAGAGAGAGAGAGAGAGAGAGAGAGATTGAGATTAGAGAGAGAGAGAGAGAGTAAAGCTAGAAAATTTTAGTAGTGATCCATGCTTCAGCAGTGCTCTTTTCAAACTCAATTAGTTTACTTTTTTGTGCTCCATTTTTAGCAGTGTAGTAGTAGTATGTAGTAGTAGGTAGTAGTAGTAGTAGTAGTAAAGTTGTTGTTGTTGTTGTAATAGTAGTATTATTATTAGAAAATTGGTAGTAGTAGTGATCCGTGCTTGGGCGCAGTGCTCTTTTTTAGTAGCAGTGCTTTTTTTTAGCAGTGCTCCATGCTGCAGTAGTGAGTAGTATTAATACTAGTATTATTATTATAGTAGTAGTAGTAGTAGTTGTTGTTGTTGTTGTTGTAATAGTAGTATTAGTAGTGCTAGAAAATATGGTAGTAGTAGTGATCCGTGCTTAGGACGCAGTGCTCTTTTTAAGGCGCAGTGCTCTTTTTTTTTAGCAGTGCTCCATTCTGCTTTAAACCTATGAGATGGGGACACATGAAAATGTGGATTGAATTCGTTTCATTGCTCTTCTATAGCCTACTATAGCAATAGTACTACTAAAGCGTAAGTGCTCTTTTTGGTTGACCCCTCTGTTAGAGTCTGCTTTGAATTTCATCAGAATATCGGGATTGAAGATACTGTTTGCCTATAGGCCCTAGCCTAAGCGCCGCAGTGTGTGGATGGATCTCTGCAGTGTTGAAATGGCTATCCGAATATCGGGATTGAGAGGATGGCTATGGCGCAGTACGGTTTGGACGTCATGGAGTAGTGGCTAGAGGCAGTAGTAATAGTTGTTGTTGTTGTAATAGTAGTATTAGTGTTCTTCTTCTTCTTCTTCTTCTTCTTCTTCTTCTTCTTCTTCTCTTCTTCTTCTTCTTCTAATACAAAATAGAGACAGAATATGATGACAATTCTAGTACGGTTTTACACAGCAAAGATGGGGACACAAGAATATGTGGTTTTAATTCACTTCATCACTAATCTGAATTTTTCCATATCTATAGCCTACTGTAGCCCAAACAGACAGACAGACAGACAGACAGAGCGGGCGAAATAGATGGGCCTATAGCTCTTAAATTTAAATTTAAATTTATATTTATATTTAAATGTATATATATAGAGAGAGAGAGAGAGAGAGAGAGAGAGAGAGAGAGAGAGAGAGAGAGAGAGAGAGAGAGAGAGAGAGAGATAGAGAGAGCTACTCACGTATTTACTTGCTTTTTTTAGCAGTGCTCCATGCTGCAGTAGGTGACTTTCAAACTCAATTATTATTAATACTATTATTATTATTATTAGTAGTAGTAGTAGTAGTAGTTGTTGTTGTTGTTGTATAATAGTATTAGTAGTGCTAGAAAATGTGGTAGTAGCAGTGATCCGTGCTTAGCGCGCAGTGCTCTTTTTTAAGGCGCAGTGCGCTTTTTTTAGCAGTGCTCCATTCTGCTTTAAACCTATGAGATGGGGACACATGAAAATGTGGATTGAATTCGTTTCATTGCTCTTCTATAGCCTACTATAGCAATAATACTACTAAAGCGTAAATGTGGTTGACCCCTCTGTTAGAGTCTGTTGAATTTCATCAGAATATCGGGATTGAAGATACTGTTTGCCTATAGGCCTAAGCGCCGCAGTGTGTGGATGGATCTCCGCAGTGCGGAAATGGCTATCCGCAGTGAGAGGATGGCTATGGCGCAGTACGGTTTGACGCCATGGAGTAGTAGAGGCAGTAGTAATATTTGTTGTTGTTGTAGTAGTAGTATTAGTTGTGCTTCTTCTTCTTCTTCTTCTTCTTCTTCTTCTTCTTCTTCTTCTTCTTCTTCTTCTAAAACAAAATAGAGACAGAATATGATGACAATTCTAGTACGGTTTGACACAGCAAAGATGGGGACACAAGAATATGTGGTTTTAATTCATTTCATCACTAATCTGAATTTTTCCATATCTATAGCCTACTGTAGCCCAAACAGACAGACAGACAGACAGACAGACAGACAGACAGACAGACAGACAGACAGAGCGGGGGAAATAGATAGGCCTATAGCTCTTAAATTTAAATTTAAATTTATATTTAAATTTAAATGTATATATATATATATAGAGATAGAGAGAGAGAGAGAGAGAGAGAGAGAGAGAGAGAGAAAGAGAGCTACTCACGTATTTACTTGCTTTTTTTAGCAGTGCTCCATGCTGCAGTAGGCGACTTTCAAACTCAATTATTATTAATACTATTATTATTATTATTATTATTAGTAGTAGTAGTAGTAGTAGTAGTTGTTGTTGTTGTTGTTGTAATAGTAGTACTAGTAGTGCTAGAAAATGTGGTAGTAGTAGTGATCCGTGCTTGGGGCGCAGTGCTCTTTTTTTAAGGCGCAGTGCTCTTTTTTTAGCAGTGCTCCATGCTGCAGTAGGCGACTTTCAAACTCAATTATTAATAATACTAATATTATTAGTATTAGTAGTAGTACTAGTAGTAGTAGTAGTAGTAGTAGTAGTAGTAGTTGTTGTTGTAATAGTAGTATTAGTAGTGCTAGAAAATGTGGTAGTAGTAGTGATCCGTGCTTGAGGCGCAGTGGTCTTTTTTTAAGGCGCAGTGCGCTTTTTTTAGCAGTGCTCCATGCTGCAGTAGGTGACTTTCAAACTCAATTATTATTAATACTATTATTATTATTATTATTATTATTATTATTAGTAGTAGTAGTAGTAGTAGTAGTAGTAGTTGTTGTTGTTGTTGTTGTTGTATAATAGTATTAGTAGTGCTAGAAAATGTGGTAGTAGTAGTGATCCGTGCTTAGGGCGCAGTGCTCTTTTTTAAGGCGCAGTGCGCTTTTTTTAGCAGTGCTCCATGCTGCCCTAAACTTATGAGATGGGGACACAAGAAAATGTGGATTGAATTCGTTCCATTGCTCTTCTATAGCCTACTATAGCAATAGTACTACTAAAGCGTAAATGTGGTTGACCCCTCTGTAAGAGTCTGTTGAATTTCATCAGAATATCGGGATTGAAGATACTGTTTGCCTATAGGCCTAAGCGCCGCAGTGTGTGGATGTATCTCCGCAGTGCGGAAATGGCTATCCGCAGTGAGAGGATGGCTATGGCGCAGTACGGTGTGACGCCATGGAGTAGTATAAGTAGTAGTAGTAGTAGTTGTTGTTGTAATAGTAGTATTAGTGGTGCTTCTTCTTCTTCTTCTTCTTCTTCTTCTTCTTCTTCTTCTTCTTCTTCTTCTAAAACAAAATAGAGACAGAATATGATGACAATTCTAGAACGGTTTGACACAGCAAAGATGGGGACACAAGAATATGTGGTTTTAATTCATTTCATCACTAATCTGAATTTTTCCATATCTATAGCCTGCTGTAGCCCAAACAGACAGACAGACAGACAGACAGAGCGGGAGAAATAGATAGGCCTATAGCTCTTAAATATAAATTTATATTTATATTTAAATTTAAATTTATATTTAAATTTAAATGTATATATACACATATATATATATATATATATTATATATATTATATATATATATATATATATATATATATATAGAGATATAGAGAGAGAGAGAGAGAGAGAGAGAGAGAGAGAGAGAGATTCAAGAGAGATTTACTTGTTGTTATTTACTTGCTTTTTTTAGCAGTGCTCCATGCTGCAGTAGGCGACATTCAAACTCAATTATTATTAATACTATTATTATTAGTAGTAGTAGTAGTAGTAGTAGTAGTAGTAGTAGTAGTAGTAGTAGTAGTAGTAGTAGTAGTTGTTGTTGTTGTTGTTGTTGTTGTAATAGTAGTAATAGTAGTGCTAGAAAATATGGTAGTAGTAGTGATCCGTGCTTAGGACGCAGTGCTCTTTTTTTAAGGCGCAGTGCTCTTTTTTTAGCAGTGCTCCATGCTGCAGTAGGCGACTTTCAAACTCAACTATATTAATACTATTATTATTATTAGTAGTAGTAGTAGTAGTAGTAGTAGTAGTAGTAGTTGTTGTTGTTGTTGTAATAGTAGTATTAGTAGAGCTAGAAAATGTGGTAGTAGTAGTGATCCGTGCTTGGGGCGCAGTGCTCTTTTTTAAGGTGCAGTGCAGTGCTTTTTAGCAGTGCTCAATGCTGCAGTAGGTGACTTTCAAACTCATTTATTATTACTATTATTATTATTATTATTATTATTAGTAGTAGTAGTAGTAGTAGTAGTAGTAGTAGTAGTAGTTGTTGTTGTTGTTGTATAATAGTATTAGTAGTGCTAGAAAATGAGGTAGTAGTAGTGATCCGTGCTTAGCGCGCAGTGCTCTTTTTAAGGCGCAGTGCGCTTTTTTTTTAGCAGTGCTCCATTCTGCTTTAAACCTATGAGATGGGGACACATGAAAATGTGGATTGAATTCGTTTCATTGCTCTTCTATAGCCTACTATAGCAATAGTACTACTAAAGCGTAAATGTGGTTGACCCCTCTGTTAGAGTCTGTTGAATTTCATCAGAATATCGGGATTGAAGATACTGTTTGCCTATAGGCCTAAGCGCCGCAGTGTGTGGATGGATCTCCGCAGTGCGGAAATGGCTATCCGCAGTGAGAGGATGGCTATGGCGCAGTACGGTTTGACGCCATGGAGTAGTAGAGGCAGTAGTAATAGTTGTTGTTGTTGTAATAGTAGTATTAGTGGTGCTTCTTCTTCTTCTTCTTCTTCTTCTTCTTCTTCTTCTTCTTCTAAAACAAAATAGAGACAGAATATGATGACAATTCTAGAACGGTTTGACACAGCAAAGATGGGGACACAAGAATATGTGGTTTTAATTCATTTCATCACTAATCTGAATTTTTCCATATCTATATAGCGTACTGTAGCCCAAACAGACAGACAGACAGACAGACAGACAGAGCGGGGGAAATAGATAGGCCTATAGCTCTTAAATTTATATTTAAATTTAAATTTATATATATATATATATATATATATATATATATATATATATATATATATAGAGAGAGAGAGAGAGAGAGAGAGAGAGAGAGAGAGAGAGAGAGAGAGAGAGAGAGAGAGAGAGAGAGAGAGAGAGAGCTAGAGACGTATTTACGTATTTATTTTTTTTAGTAGTGCTCCATGCTGCAGTAGGCGACTTTCAAACTCAATTATTATTAATACTATTATTATTATTATTAGTAGTAGTAGTAGTAGTAGTTGTTGTTGTAATAATAGTATTAGTAGTGCTAGAAAATGTGGTAGTAGTAGTGATCCGTGCTTGGGGCGCAGTGCTCTTTTTTTAAGGCGCAGTGCGCTTTTTTTAGCAGTGCTCCATGCTGCAGTAGGTGACTTTCAAACTCAATTATTATTAATATTATTATTATTATTAGTAGTAGTAGTAGTAGTTGTTGTTGTTGTATAATAGTATTAGTAGTGCTAGAAAATGTGGTAGTAGTAGTGATGCGTGCTTAGCGCGCAGTGCTCTTTTTTAAGGCGCAGTGCGCTTTTTTTAGCAGTGCTCCATTCTGCTTTAAACCTATGAGATGGGGACACATGAAAATGTGGATTGAATTCGTTTCATTGCTCTTCTATAGCCTACTATAGAAATAGTACTACTAAAGCGTAAATGTGGTTGACCCCTCTGTTAGAGTCTGTTGAATTTCATCAGAATATCGGGATTGAAGATACTGTTTGCCTATAGGCATAAGCGCCGCAGTGTGTGGATGGATCTCCGCAGTGCGGAAATGGCTATCCGCAGTGAGAGGATGGCTATGGCACAGTACGGTTTGACGCCATGGAGTAGTAGAAGTAGTAGTAATATTTGTCGTTGTTGTAATAGTAGTATTATTGGTGCTTCTTCTTCTTCTTCTTCTTCTTCTTCTTCTTTTTCTTCTTCTTCTCCTGCTTCTTCTTCTAAAACAAAATAGAGACGGAATATGATGACAATTCTAGTACGGTTTGACACAACAAAGATGGGGACACAAGAATATGTGGTTTTAATTCATTTCATCACTAATCTGAATTTTTGCATATCTATAGCCTGCTGTAGCCCAAACAGACAGACAGACAGACAGACAGACAGACAGAGGAGAAATAGATAGGCCTATAACTCTTAAATATAAATTTATATTTAAATTTATATTTAAATTTAAATGTATATATATATATATATATATATATATATATATATATATATTATATATATATAGAAAGAGAGAGAGAGTGAGAGAAAGAGAGAGCGACTCACGTATTTGCTTGCTTTTTTTAGTAGTGCTCCATGCTGCAGTAGGCGACTTTCAATCTCAATTATTATTAATACTATTATTATTATTTGTAGTAGTTGTACTAGTAGTAGAAGTAGTAGTAGTAGTTGTTGTTGTTGTTGAAATAGTAGTTTTAGTAGTGCTAGAAAATTTGGTAGTAGAAGTGATCCGTGCTTGGGGCGCAGTGCTCCATGCTGCCCTAAACCTATGAGATGGGGACACAAGAAAATGTAGCAATAGTACTACTAAGGCGTAAATGTGGTTGACCCCTCTGTTAGAGTCTGTTGAATTTCATCAGAATATCGGGATTGAAGATACTGTTTGCCTATAGGCCTAAGCGTTGCAGTGTGTGGATGGATTAGTAGTGCTAGAAAATGGCTATCCGCAGTGAGCATGGCTATGGCGCAGCAAGTGGGTTTGACGCCATGGAGTAGTAGAAGTAGTAGTAGTAGTTGTTGTTGTTGTTTGACGCTATGGAGATGGGGACACAAGAAAATGTGGACTGAATTCGTTTCTATACTATAGCATACTATAATACAAATACTATAGCAATAGTACTACAAAAGCGTAAATGTGGATGACCCCTCTGTTAGAGTCTGTTGAATTTCATCAGAATATCGGGATTGAAGATACTGTTTGGCCTATAGACCTAACCGCCGCAGTGCGTGGATGGATCTCGGCAGTGCGGAAATGGCTATCCGCAGTGCTATGGCGCAGTACGGTTTGACGCCATTGAGATGGGGACACAAGAAAATGTGGATTGAATTCGTTTCATTACTGTTCTATTACTGTT
This sequence comes from Metaphire vulgaris, assembly GCA_018105865.1. Taxonomy (NCBI): domain Eukaryota; kingdom Metazoa; phylum Annelida; class Clitellata; order Crassiclitellata; family Megascolecidae; genus Metaphire; species Metaphire vulgaris. The sequence continues at coordinate 12,029,407 of CM030861.1, forward strand.
CAAATATATCATAGTACCACTAAAGCGTAAATGTGGATGACCCCTCTGTTAGAGTCTGTTGAATTCCATCGGCATATCGGGATTGAAGATACTGTTTGCGAAAATGTCTATCCGCAGTGCGGTGATGGCTATGGCGCAGTACGGTTTGACGCCATGGAGTAGCAGTAGTTGTTGTTGTTGTAATAGTAGTAGTAGTGCTAGAAAATGTGGTAGTAGTAGTGATCCGTGCTTAGGGCACAGTGCTCTCATGACTTACTGTTTGCCTATAGGCCTATAGACCTAACCGCCGCAGTGTGTGGATGGATCTCCGCAGTGCGGAAATGGCTATACGCAGTGCGAGGATGGCTATGGCGCAGTACGGTTTGACACCATGGAGATGGGGACACAAGAAAATGTGGATTGAATTCGTTTCATTACTCTTCTATATCCTACTATAGCAATAGTACTACTAAAGCGTAAATGTGGATGACCCCTCTGTTAGAGTCTGTCGAATTTCATCAGAATATCGGGATTGAAGATACTGTTTGCCTTTAGGCCTTTAGACCTAACAGCCGCAGTGCGTGGATGGATCTCGGCAAAAATGGAAATGGCTAGATGTTTGATTATATAGGTCCAACAGGCCTTCAATTGGCTTCACTCACACACAGCGAATTAATTATAAAACTCGTTTTCATATCTATAAATCGTGTTGTAGGCCTATATATCATCAACCAGATATCTTAATACGCGGCTCTTCTCTTGATCGCCATACAAGGCATTCCGCCAGATATTCGCCAGGACTTTCATTTAGTTGATGTCCCTCGTTCTCGTACAGTCATTGGCGTTAGTGTGTAGTATGAAATATAAGATGTTTGATTATATAGGTCCAACAGGCCTTCAATTGGCTTCACTCACACACAGCGAATTAATTATAAAACTCGTTTTCATATCTAAAAATCCTGTTGTAGGCCTATATATCATCAACCAGATATCTTAATACGCGGCTCTTCTCTTGATCGCCCTACTAGACATTCCGCCAGATATTCGCCAGGACTTTCATTTAGTTGATGTCCCTCGTTCTCGTACAGTCATTGGCGTTAGTGTGTGGTATGAAATGGCTCATTTCTATTTCGAACCTTCTAGATCGAAACTGAGCATAATATTACCTTCACTGGTCAAAGCAACTAAGAAGGAACAAGAGGAAAATGTGGAACTTGTGGTGGTATTTCTTGAAATCCTTTAGATGTTTGATTATCTATGTCCAAAATACCTTCAATTGGCCTCACTCACACACAGCGAATTAATTATAAAACTCGTTTTCATATCTATAAATCCTGTTGTAGGCCTATATATCATCAACCAGATATCTTAATACGCGGCTCTTCTCTTGATCGCCATACAAGGCATTCCGCCAGATATTCGCCAGGACTTTCATTTAGTTGATGTCCCTCGTTCTCGTACAGTCATTGGCGTTAGTGTGTAGTATGAAATATAAGATGTTTGATTATATAGGTCCAACAGGCCTTCAATTGGCTTCACTCACACACAGCGAATTAATTATAAAACTCATTTTCATATCTATAAATCCTGTTGTAGGCCTATATATCATCAACCAGATATCTTAATACGCGGCTCTTCCCTTGATCGCCCTACTAGGCATTCCGCCAGATAGTAGTAGTAGTAGTAGTAGTAGTAGCAGCAGCAGCAGTAGTAGCAGTAGTAGTAGTAGTTGTTGTAATAGTAGTGCTAGAAATAGTCGTAGTAGTAGTGATCCATACTTAAGTCGCAGTGCTCTTTTTTCAAGGCGCAGTGCGCTTTTTTAAAACAGTTCTCTATGCTGCCCTAAACGATTGAAATGGGGACACAAGAAAATGTGGATTGAATTCGTTTCATTACTCTTCTATAGCAATAATACTACTAAAGCGTCAATGTGGATGACCCCTCTGTTAGAGTCTGTTGAAGATACTGTTTGCCTATAGGCCTAATCGCCGCAGTGTGTGGATGGATCAAACGCGGTGCGGAAATGGCTATCCGCAGTGAGACGATGGCTATGGCGCAGTACGGTTTAACGCCATGGAGTAGTAGTACTAGTAGTAGTAGTAGTTGTTGTTGTTGTTGTAATAGTAGTATTAGTAGTGCTAGAAATTGTGCTATTAGTAGTGCTCCGTGTTTAGGGCGCAGTGCTCTTTTTTTAAGGCGCAGTGCGCTTTTTTAGCAGTGCTCCATGCTGCAGTAGGTGACTTTCAAACTCAATTATTATTAATACTATTATTATTATTATTAGTAGTAGTAGTAGTGGTAGTAGTAGTAGTAGTAGTTGTTGTTGTAATAGTAGTCTTAGTAGTGCTAGAAAATGTGGTAGTAGTAGTAGTGATCCGTGCTTAGGCCGCAGTGCTCTTTGTTTAAGGTGCAGTGCGCTTTTTTTAGCAGTGCTCGATGCCGCAGTAGGCGACTTTCAAACTCAATTATTATTAATACTATTATTATTATTATTATTATTATTAGTAGTAGTAGTAGTAGTAGTAGTACTAGCAGTAGTAGTAGTAGTAGTAGTAGTAGTTGTTGTAATAGTAGTGCTAGAAAAAGTCGTAGTAGTAGTGATCCATGCTTAAGTCGCAGTGCTCTTTTTTCAAGGCGCAGTGCGCTTTTTTAAACAGTGCTCCATGCTGCCCTAAACCTATGAGATGGGGACACAAGAAAATGTGGATTGAATTCGTTTCATTGCTATTCTATAGCCTACTATAGCAATAGTACTACTAAAGCGTAAATGTGGATGACCCCTCTGTTAGAGTCTGTTGAATTTCATCAGAATATCGGGATTGAAGATACTGTTTGCCTATAGGCCTAATCGCCGCAGTGTGTGGATGGATCTCTGCAATGCGGAAATGGCTATGGCGCAGTAGGGTTTGACGCCATGGAGTAGTAGAAGTAGTAGAAGTAGTAGTTGTTGTTGTTGTTGTAATAGTAGTATTAGTAGTGCTAGAAAATTTGGTAGTAGTAGTGATCCGTGCTTAGGGTGCAGTGCTCTTTTTTTAAAGCGCAGTGCGTTTTTTTAGCAGTGCTCCATGCTGCCCTAGGCGACTTTCAAACCGAATTATTATTAATACTATTATTATTATTATTATTAGTAGTAGTAGTAGTAGTAGTAGCAGCAGCAGCAGTAGTAGCAGTAGTAGTAGTAGTTGTTGTAATAGTAGTGCTAGAAATAGTCGTAGTAGTAGTGATCCATACTTAAGTCGCAGTGCTCTTTTTTCAAGGCGCAGTGTGCTTTTTTAAAACAGTTCTCTATGCTGCCCTAAACCATTGAAATGGGGACACAAGAAAATGTGGATTGAATTCGTTTCATTACTCTTCTATAGCAATAATACTACTAAAGCGTCAATGTGGATGACCCCTCTGTTAGAGTCTGTTGAAGATACTGTTTGCCTATAGGCCTAATCGCCGCAGTGTGTGGATGGATCTACACAGTGCGGAAATGGCTATCCGCAGTGAGACGATGGCTATGGCGCAGTACGGTTTAACGCCATGGAGTAGTAGTACTAGTAGTAGTTGTTGTTGTTGTTGTAATAGTAGTATTAGTAGTGCTAGAAATTGTGCTATTAGTAGTGCTCCGTGTTTAGGGCGCAGTGCTCTTTTTTTAAGGCACAGTGCGCTTTTTTTAGCAGAGCTCCATGCTGCAGTAGGTGACTTTCAAACTCAATTATTATTAATACTATTATTATTATTATTAGTAGTAGTAGTAGTGGTAGTAGTAGTAGTAGTAGTTGTTGTTGTAATAGTAGTCTTAGTAGTGCTAGAAAATGTGGTAGTAGTAGTAGTGATCCGTGCTTAGGCCGCAGTGCTCTTTGTTTAAGGTGCAGTGCGCTTTTTTTAGCAGTGCTCGATGCCGCAGTAGGCGACTTTCAAACTCAATTATTATTAATACTATTATTATTATTATTATTATTATTATTAGTAGTAGTAGTAGTAGTAGTAGTAGTAGTACTAGCAGTAGTAGTAGTAGTAGTAGTAGTAGTAGTTGTTGTAATAGTAGTGCTAGAAAAAGTCGTAGTAGTAGTGATCCATGCTTAAGTCGCAGTGCTCTTTTTTCAAGGCGCAGTGCGCTTTTTTAAACAGTGCTCCATGCTGCCCTAAACCTATGACATGGGGACACAAGAAAATGTGGATTGAATTCGTTTCATTGCTCTTCTATAGCCTACTATAGCAATAGTACTACTAAAGCGTAAATGTGGATGACCCCTCTGTTAGAGTCTGTTGAATTTCATCAGAATATCGGGATTGAAGATACTGTTTGCCTATAGGCCTAATCGCCGCAGTGTGTGGATGGATCTCTGCAATGCGGAAATGGCTATGGCGCAGTAGGGTTTGACGCCATGGAGTAGTAGAAGTAGTAGAAGTAGTAGTTGTTGTTGTTGTTGTAATAGTAGTATTAGTAGTGCTAGAAAATGTGGTAGTAGTAGTGATCCGTGTTTAGGGGGCGCAGTGCTCTTTTTAGGCGCAGTGCGCTGTTTTTTAGCAGTGCTCCTTGCTGCAGTAGGTGACTTTCAAACTCAATTTTTAATAATACTATTATTATTATTATTAGTAATAGTAGTAGTAGTAGTAGTTGTTGTTGTAATAGTAGTATTAGTAGTGCTAGAAAATTTGGTAGTAGTAGTGATCCGTGCTTAGGGCGCAGTGCTCTTTTTTTAAAGCGCAGTGCGTTTTTTTTAGCAGTGCTCCATGCTGCCCTAGGCGACTTTCAAACCGAATTATTATTAATACTATTATTATTATTATTATTATTAGTAGTAGTAGTAGTAGTAGCAGCAGCAGCAGTAGTAGTAGCAGTAGTAGTAGTAGTTGTTGTAATAGTAGTGCTAGAAATAGTCGTAGTAGTAGTGATCCATACTTAAGTCGCAGTGCTCTTTTTTCAAGGCGCAGTGCGCTTTTTTAAAACAGTTCTCTATGCTGCCCTAAACCATTGAAATGGGGACACAAGAAAATGTGGATTGAATTCGTTTCATTACTCTTCTATAGCAATAATACTACTAAAGCGTCAATGTGGATGACCCCTCTGTTAGAGTCTGTTGAAGATACTGTTTGCCTATAGGCCTAATCGCCGCAGTGTGTGGATGGATCTACGCAGTGCGGAAATGGCTATCCGCAGTGAGACGATGGCTATGGCGCAGTACGGTTTAACACCATGGAGTAGTAGTACTAGTAGTAGTAGTTGTTGTTGTTGTTGTTGTAATAGTAGTATTAGTAGTGCTAGAAATTGTGCTATTAGTAGTGCTCCGTGTTTAGGGCGCAGTGCTCTTTTTTAAGGCGCAGTGCGCTTTTTTAGCAGTGCTCCGTGCTGCAGTAGGTGACTTTCAAACTCAATTATTATTAATACTATTATTATTATTATTATTAGTAGTAGTGGTAGTAGTAGTAGTTGTTGTTGTTGTAATAGTAGTCTTAGTAGTGCTAGAAAATGTGGTGGTAGTAGTAGTAGTGATCCGTGCTTAGGCCGCAGTGCTCTTTGTTTAAGGCGCAGTGCGCTTTTTTTAGCAGTGCTCGATGCCGCAGTAGGCGACTTTCAAACTCAATTATTATTAATACTATTATTATTATTATTATTATTATTAGTAGTAGTAGTAGTACTAGCAGTAGTAGTAGTAGTAGTAGTAGTAGTTGTTGTAATAGTAGTGCTAGAAAAAGTCGTAGTAGTAGTGATCCATGCTCTTTTTTCAAGGCGCAGTGCGCTTTTTTAAACAGTGCTCCATGCTGCCCTAAACCTATGAGATGGGGACACAAGAAAATGTGGATGGAATTCGTTTCATTGCTCTTCTATAGCCTACTATAGCAATAGTACTACTAAAGCGTAAATGTGGATGACCCCTCTGTTAGAGTCTGTTGAATTTCATCAGAATATCGGGATTGAAGATACTGTTTGCCTATAGGCCTAATCGCCGCAGTGTGTGGATGGATCTCTGCAATGCGGAAATGGCTATGGCGCAGTAGGGTTTGACGCCATGGAGTAGTAGAAGTAGTAGAAGTAGTAGTTGTTGTTGTTGTAATAGTAGTATTAGTAGTGCTAGAAAATTTGGTAGTAGTAGTGATCCGTGCTTAGGGCGCAGTGCTCTTTTTAAAGCGCAGTCGCGTTTTTTTAGCAGTGCTCCATGCTGCCCTAGGCGACTTTCAAACCGAATTATTATTAATACTATTATTATTATTATTATTAGTAGTAGTAGTAGTAGTAGTAGTAGCAGCAGCAGCAGTAGTAGCAGTAGTAGTTGTTGTTGTTGTAATAGTAGTGCTAGAAATAGTCGTAGTAGTAGTGATCCATACTTAAGTCGCAGTGCTCTTTTTTCAAGGCGCAGTGTGCTTTTTTAAAACAGTTCTCTATGCTGCCCTAAACCATTGAAATGGGGACACAAGAAAATGTGGATTGAATTCGTTTCATTACTCTTCTATAGCAATAATACTACTAAAGCGTCAATGTGGATGACCCCTCTGTTAGAGTCTGTTGAAGATACTGTTTGCCTATAGGCCTAATCGCCGCAGTGTGTGGATGGATCTACGCAGTGCGGAAATGGCTATCCGCAGTGAGACGATGGCTATGGCGCAGTACGGTTTAACGCCATGGAGTAGTAGTACTAGTAGTAGTAGTAGTAGTTGTTGTTGTTGTAATAGTAGTATTAGTAGTGCTAGAAATTGTGCTATTAGTAGTGCTCCGTGTTTAGGGCGCAGTGTTCTTGTTTTTTTTTCTGTCGCCGTCGCCGGCACCCTTAAGACCTCACGGTTCTGTTGAAAGCAATGGTCTCCATCTACCAATCGAAAGTGTTCCTAAATGTAAGGATGTTCGAACATTCGTGAGACCGGCATAGAATATGTTTCTTGTGAATATTTAATTAATTTATAGTAATACGGTAGAACTTCGTTAGAACGTACTTACCAGGTCTGTTAAATTTTGTACGTTTTATCCTATACGGTAGCGCATCACATGGGACCGTACATTGCAGTATGGTATAACTGAGTATATATCATACGTTATTACCGAGTCCTTTATGACGAAGTTCTAATGTATGTCTGAATATACATAAAGTCGTATTTAAATTGTTCTTTTTATTGCACTGCATTGACTGGGTGTATGCTTGTGACTAGGACACATTGCTTTAGAAGATGATGTATCTAAATTGGTCTGTCAAGTTGATAATATTTTTTTAAAATTTAAATATATTATAAAAGTTTTAAAATGTATGTAGTTTCTTAGTTTTGTTATTTTGATCCTGTTCGTGAGTTTTTGTTTGATGTGTTTTCAATAGTTTGTGTTTTATTCAGCAGTTTGAATTTTTTCACTAGTTTGTGTTTTTTCAGTAGTTTGTATTTCTCTCTCAGTAGTTTGTGTTTTTTCAGCTTATAACGATAAGGTAGTTGCCTTTCTTCGTCAGCCGAACTTTGCGGAGATAATGAAAGCAAAACACAATTTGTTCTCTTCAAACATTCCTCTTAAAAGCAAGATTCATCTTATTCGATCTGAGGACGGTGGGGTTGAAGCATTAGAAAGACTTTCAAATGATGTTGAGCTCATCCTATTCCTAAGGTTAAGTTCCTAAGTCTTCTGTTTCCCCTTTAGTACCGGTACAAATAATCTATTTATTATAGGCAAAAATTAAAGTAAAAGGCAGGCAATTGGATTTGAAATGTTTCTTTCATACTTGCGTTGAAACATATGCGGAAAGTGTTGTGTGCTTGGATTGTTGCAATTGTGGTTGGTTTCAATTTTAGTCTTTTTGAGAGTGAAATAGCCTCGTACGTCCCAAATGCCCCGTCTTCGGCCGAAGGTCAAGGCCAGGAACCGTCACACGGCGGTTCTCTTCACGTATCCTCTCATACATCATCCGGTAAGTATTACCACATCCTTAACCATGCAGGTTATGTAATGTAATGTAGCAGAATATTTGTATGGTGCCTCTTCTGAATAAGCACACAGATACTGATTGGTTGATTGATTGGCTGATTGATTGGCTGATTGATTGGCTAATTGATTGGCTAATTGAGTGGTTCATTGAGTGGTTCACTGAGTGGTTCATTGATTGTTTCATTGATTGAGTGGTTCATTGATTGATTGATTGACATAAATATATTGCTGATTGCAGTTTGGAACATTACCAGTAACTGTGAGTATTATATTTCTGCATTTCATGTTGAACTTGTGAGACACTGTCAGTTGATGCGTATTGCACGCGCGTGTCATGTACGCTCTTGGAATTGTAGGTCTCCAGCTCAAGAATGCGCATGTTCCCGCTCCGTACAAGCTTGATTTCCAGACGAAATTACGAGATTTTCATCGAAAGTTGGAATCCAAGGGCTATTGTCAAGGCCCCACAAAAATCAAGTAGGATTTGTGTATTTGTTGCACCAGTCGATTACAGGACATTGAAAATTGATGTCTTAAAACCACAGAACATGTGTTTGAAATGCCAGAATATCGACTTATTCCATAGATATCTGATTTCACGGGGACTTTTTGAAGCCGTCAGATTTATTACCATTCCTTGTATTTGGTTTTTATGAGATCGTGAACGAATGCGTGCTTGGACTGCTGGTGCTCATGAACAGTCTGATTCATCGCACCAGGCTTTTGACGATAACGAATGCCATATTGATCTAGTTTGCTTGCTTACTTACTTACTTTTTTGGTTCTAGGCTGGTAGTTCGAAGAGGTCGCGTGCTAGAAGACGCGTTTTCAAAGATTATGGCAGTTTCGAAAAAAGATCTGCAGAGATCGAAACTTTTCATCTCATTCAAGGGGGAAGAAGGGTAAATTAACAAGCAATTTACCGCATATTGTGTGGTTATTTGATTCCTTAACTTCAATTTAGATCCTAATTCTTGGATTCTTTTCAAGGTGTTATTTTTTCAGTAGGCTTTTGCAGAACTGACCTTATAAGTATTGTTTCTTGTTTTATTAGAAAATTGTGCACGTGAGGTTTGTGTTCAACGATTATTTTTCGTTTTAGTCTGGATTATGGTGGACCATCTCGAGAATTCTTCTTTCTACTTTCGCGAGAACTTTTCAACCCATACTACGGTCTTTTCGAATACTCAGCAAATAACCAGTACACGGTTCAGATCAGTCCAATGTCTGTGTTTGTCGAGAATGCACGGGAGTGGTATGGCCTTAAGAGTTTGTCTGCTATGGTCTTAAGAGTTTGTCTGTTATGGTCTTAAGAGTTTGTCTATTGTGGTCTTAAGAGTTTGTCTATTATGGTCTTAAGAGTTTGTCTATTATGGTCTTAAGAGTTTGTCTATTGTGGTCTTAGGAGTTTGTCTATTATGGTCTTAAGAGTTTGTCTATTATGGTCTTAAGAGTTTGTCTATTATGGTCTTAAGAGTTTGTCTATTGTGGTCTTAGGAGTTTGTCTATTGTGGTCTTAAGAGTTTGTCTATTATGGTCTTAAGAGTTTGTCTATTATGGTCTTAAGAGTTTGTCTATTGTGGTCTTAGGAGTTTGTCTGCTATGGTCTTAAGAGTTTGTCTGTTATGGTCTTAAGAGTTTGTCTATTGTGGTCTTAAGAGTTTGTCTATTATGGTCTTAAGAGTTTGTCTATTATGGTCTTAAGAGTTTGTCTATTATGGTCTTAAGAGTTTGTCTATTATGGTCTTAAGAGTTTGTCTATTGTGGTCTTAGGAGTTTGTCTATTGTGGTCTTAGGAGTTTGTCTATTATGGTCTTAAGAGTTTGTCTATTGTGGTCTTAGGAGTTTGTCTATTATGGTCTTAAGAGTTTGTCTATTATGGTCTTAAGAGTTTGTCTATTGTGGCCTTAAGAGTACATCTTTGGCCTTAATAGATTATCTATTATGGCCTTAAGAATTTCTATAATTTGACCTTAAGAGCTTGAACATGGCAAGGCTGGGTCTCATCAGAAAAACCGATGGAAGACACTGAATGACTTTGGAAGAAATAGCAAAGGACCGAGAACTTTGGAGAGATGTCACGAAGAAGTCGATAGCTGGGCACAGCTGGAGGATGAAAGCCTGATTTGGCTTGAAGAACTTGTCTATTATATTCAAACCTCAAACATTTTCAAACTATATTTGGAAATTGATTATCTTCAGATAATTGGTGGTTGTTTGCATATTGCATATGCATATGCATATGGATGCTATTTTAATATAGGACTTTGACATGGGCGTCCGCAGAAATTTTCCAGGGGGTGCAAAACAGGGTCCGGACCGTCTTGTGACGAAAGAAATGAAAAATTTTTTCAGGGGGGGTGCAAAACAAGGTTTTGTGACGAAAGAAACAAGTAATTTTACTTTTTCAATAACTCCACAATGTTTCCCGGGGGGGGGGTGCAATTGCACCCCCTCCGGACGCCCATGGACTTTGATAATTATGTACTGGGCATTATCACAAAGTACTGCTCATGCCATTTTAACATCCACTCTGTTTCCGTGAACATGTAAATGCATGGGATTATGTAATCCCAGGCTGAAGTTTGGATGATTACGTTACAGATTTACCAATATTGTCCATTTCATTGTTTTCTAAATGCCGAGTACATTGAAACTGATCTTCTTTTTCAGGTTTCGATTTGCTGGAAGGGTAATCTCTTTGGCCGTAGTTCACTAGTACTTGCTCGATGTCTTCTTCACTCGTCCATTCTACAAGTCACTCCTTCGGATGTAAGCTAAATTTCAAAGTCTCTTTAACCCCTTAACTGGGGATCCCGGATATATCCGTCCACTTTACATTGAGTTACAGTTAAATACACGGTTAAGGGGTTAAGCGATAGGGAGCATTTATTTTCAGATGGCTTGTCAATATGAAAGTTGAATTCGAATCGTTTGTTCATTATTTCTTTTAAGATTAAGAAATTTGATCATTTGTTATTACTGATTACAAATTGTAATCATCTGACAGTATGTATATTTTGTGTATGTACTTTTTTATGTACTTGTAAGCTTTTTATGTATTTGTATACGTGTATGTACTTGCTGTATCCCCACTCCCACTCTGACCGATTTGGAATTGACCTTGCCCGGCTGGCCACTAAACTTTGGCTATGGGCCTTGGGCTATTTCACTTGTAAATTAGGCACCTAGTTATAAGCAGCTACTACTGTACTTGCTTTCAAAAGCCCTATATGAATTCACAGGATTTTATTTATTTGCTTACTTGGTTAGCTCCTAGTTATAGTAATGGTGTTTTTATTGAGCTAGTGGTTACTTCTTAGATTTTCTGCTTATTTTGTAATAATAATTTTATTTCATTTCTTGGATTTTCATTTTACTGGTTTCCAGCCCGCCGTCGCTGAGCGATCTCGAGTCGCTCGACGCCGAATTCCACCGGAGTCTCGAGTGGATCAAAGACAACGACAAGGTCGACTTCGACGCGCTCGACCTGACCTTCTCCGTCGACGAGGAGGTCACCGGTAAGGTCACCGAGCGGGAACTGAAGCCGAACGGAAAGAACATTCGCGTGACCGAGAAGAACAAGAAGGAGTACATCGATCGAATGACCAAATGGCGCGTTGAGAGAGGAATTGTAGAGCAGATGGAGAACCTCAAGCGAGGTTTTCACGAGGTAGAGGGGGCGATTTGTCCATGATTTTAGTTACAGAAATATAGTACATAAGAAACAGAAACAGGTCATTTGAAAACAGGTCAGATCTTTGTCCTCCAGCTGTGTTCAGGTATCGACTTCTCCATGACATCTCTCCAAAGTTCTCTGTCCTTTGCTATTTCTTCCAAGGTCATTCGATGTCTTCCGTCAGTCTTTCCGTTGAAAAGATGACATTTAACAGTTATTTTGTGTTAGAAAAGAGGTATTTATTGCCTCAGTATTTTGGAGGGCCATTTCACACCCTTGGCGGGCCAGACCTGACCCGCGGACCGCCATTTGAATGTCCCTGCTCTACACTGTTTTTTTCTCTGTTGTTGTTTTACTGACTTTAACGATTATTAACATATTTAATAAATAAATAAATTAATTAATTAATTAGCTGAAGTATTTCTGACAGATTCTTGAATCGCGCCTCAAGTTCGATGCTCGCGAACTTGAGCTCGTGATTGCAGGGACCATTGAGGTTGATGTGATCGACTGGAGAAAGAACACTGAATATCGAAGCGGTGAGCGATCCTCTCAGTTATCATCAACCATGTAGATCAATCTTGTGCATTGATTTAGTAAGCATTACGATTGTGTATATATTGTTGTTATTATTATTATTTATCCGACCGTGCTGTGCAAAATTTGTGGCGTAATTTTTAGGATACCACGATCTGCATCCTGTGATCCAGTTGTTCTGGATGACGGTCGAACGGTACGACAACGAACGACGTCTTCGACTTCTCCAGTTCGTGACGGGCACGTCGAGTATTCCGTTCGAGGGCTTTGCGGCCCTAAGGGGCAGCAACGGGCCGAGGAAGTTCTGTATAGAAAAATGGGGCCAGATATCCAGTCTTCCGAGGTAACAGATTGAGAGAGTATACAGAAATACCATGTTAGCCAAGTCAAAGAAATTTGAGAAAACCGACTGAAATTAAGGCATATTTCACTTTGCACTTGGGGGGAGGAAGAGGGGAGCGCTTGGGGCAGAAACCACCGAAAGTTTCTGCCGTGACCGGGACTTGAACCGCAGACCTCAAGATTGGCAGACCAGTGCGCTAACCATTGCTCCACCATGTATCCAGATGAAACGGTCTGTGTTAGCTGAGGATCTGTGTTGTACATGGCAATAAGTTTATGTGATTTTATTGTAGTTTGTATAATGTACAGTGTTTTATCCAGGCCTTGGGGGGGGTACATAGTTCAATGCAAAAATTTGTGTCAATGCCGACATTTGGGCGCGGATTTTGAGGGTTTTTTCCGAGGAGGGGGGGAATCTACCCCATCCTCTAACAGGGCTTGATAAAGCACTGATGATATGAATGTTTGGATTATCTGCTGATTGATCTTATCAGTATTTATTCGGAGGTTTTGGTTTCAGGACCCACACGTGTTTCAACCGTCTTGACCTACCGCCCTACACGTCATTCGACATGCTGTTTGAAAAGCTGACGATCGCCGTCGAGGAATCGAGCACGTTTGGGATTGAGTGACCCTCAGTTCTTGCTTTCGATCGGAACTTACAAACAATCGTTTTATTTTATGAACAATTTTGTGGCAAATCGCCGATATCTCGCACTAAGCAGTCTTTCTCATTCAGAGCCCCATTGCGCACTGCGGTCTGACCGCCATCGTAGAATAATAAACACTTGTCTTTCATTTTTGTGATATTTGTGTGTTTTTAGCGTGAAACCTCTAGACTGCTTTACCGTCGAGGTTTTGGTGCTCGTTGATTTTACATATCAGTTTTTTGTTTGAATTTAGTGAATAGCTTCTTGTAATCTTGAATGAAGACAATCTGATCGATTGAATTGAGATTTTATTCCGAGTGATATTTATTTGCCGATGCTCGTGTATTTGCCACGCTATCATATAATTTTACATACAGACTCTGTGTTTTTATTAACCCTTTACTTGTATGTTTGACGCGTGCTTACAGGACGATTGGAAACGGGGTGCGAACAAATATTGTGAACTCACCGTTAAGCTTGTCTAGCAACATTATCAAAATTCTCTGCTTTTACTAATATTTGCAATCTCTTATAGCGTATATGATAAGCTATTCTATTACAGACACTAATTTAACTATTGAGACAGCTTTTAAATTTGAGCTGATTTATATTTTGACAGAGCTTTGCAAAGTGTTTCGACATGATGTGAATTAAAAATATTGCCTCCAGACAGTGGTTAATCTAGACTTCGGTGGGAAATTGACACGGCCGGGGGGAAGTCAGTTAGGGGGGGGCTTGGGGAACGCTGTAAGTTGTTATAGTATGCCAACATTTCCGGGGATTTGAAATTTGGGGGATTTCCTCCCGAATACGGGGTGAACGCTGCTTCTAGATTTTCAGGTGCAAGGCAAATTGATTGTAAAACATGAAATCTTCTGTTGAAGCTGATCTGAGTCACTGTATTTTTCTGATTTTATCTGCAAAATTATTATTATTTATTATTATTATTATTATTATTATTATTATTATTATTACAAATATTTTACCAGCTATTTTGTCTTTCACACCCGTGTCTTTGATGTAATTTAATAGATGTGTTTGCAAATGATGTCCTAATAAATTAGACAGACTGCCATAGGATCTGCAACCTTAACACCTGTGATGACTTTTAAAATTTTGAGTAAGTAAGTAAGTAGGTAAAATCTCGTAAATTTATGTAGCACTTTGGGATGGTACAGCCAGCAGCAACTGCTTATTCTCTTGCTTATCTTATCCTTCTAGCTGTAACAAACATTTTATGTAATACATTGAAATCACCAAACCTGTTAATGGTGTTGATGCATAGGTCTATCTATGATGACTGAAAATGTTTACATAGTGATCCAGTTTATGTTGTGTATAGGCATGTAGATTGCAATTGCAATGTAAGCTTCATTTTTAAATTAGGGTTTGATGTAGTGGCATTATCCAGCTCTTGACTTGGTATCTCCTGATCGTCAATTTCAAAAAAAAATTATACAAAGCTTCGAGTTTTTATGTGAGAGTTATTTTTCTAAGTGTTGTTTCCAATCTCATTCAAAATCAATTTGCTGTGGTGAATCTTTTGTGAAATGTTTAGTCACTGGGGTTGGGCCACCACCTCTATTCTAGTTGAGATTTGAAGAAAACCGTTGAGAAATTTTCGTTTTGGTAGGTAGGATGGCTGGAACAGAATGGATTGAATACAGTTTATGGATGTTGCCCAATAACTACTCTGTCTCCCAGACAAGGTTTTTTGCTTGAAGACTTTACTAAAAAATGTGGAAGTTCCCCCTATATTAGAACCTTGGCTACGCCATTGGTGAAAAGTAGGCCCCACTAAGTTGTTTGTCGAAGTGCTGTGCTAAAATTTGTAGTACCATTTTTGTGGACGATGGTACTGCTGGGTGTTGCTATTTGGTACAGCGCTGATTGTACCGTACATTTTAACGTGTGATTTAATTTTATAGTGAATTCGTACCACTGAAAAATGCATGCATTCTGTGCCATTCAACAGAAGTCGGTGCGAGTTTTTTGTAAGGGTCTTATTACTTGTACCCGAGGACCATATTGAAGTCTATGCATTTGACGTATCCCAGGGGGGGCAGAAACCCGAAATGGTTCTCTCGCAGCTTTCCAATTAACGACCCCAGTCTATGATGTAAACACCGCATCGGCCCCCTTGCGAGTGAAAAACGAACGACTGTTTAGGACGTGACCGCCGCGAGATCGGAATTCAGCTTCGCTCAGACGTAAACAAACAGATCACATCGATCGAGTGCAGCTCCGGTGTTGACATAAAAATGTGTTCTTTGCAAATCGATCCCTCGAGACCAGGCTGCCAATTAGCACTAGACGTCTTCCCCGAGCTTCGGAAACTTCGAGAACGTACGGGGAACTTGTTTTGACCTGCGTTTCAAGGTCTAAAATCTAAAGGGCATGTAGTCAAACATGGAAATGTTTTATCGTTTTTACTTCAGCAGAGGGAAGCCAAATAGATCCTCACCATTTCAGACTGACCCATCCCGCAGCAATAATGAGTAAGTATAGCGCAACATTAATTCTAAAAAGAGAGCAGATGCGTCATTGGTAGTCTACTTTTAGCACCCCACAGTTCTTGATTTTCCTGAGGCAGTGACGCAAGCTACAGAATTTGAGAAAAAGTTAGAGCTCATTTGATATGGAAATAAAATTGTATTACAATAACTAATTTTCTCGATCTACTATTATAATATCAATTGCACAATTCAACCGACATAGAGGATTAAGATCATAGCACCATGTGGAAAGTTTTACTGATTAAATCGCACCGCATAGGATGAGCTCGTAATGTACGCGAATTACTGGACTCAATGTGGTTTGCGCGCAGAGAGCTTTCCGCTGCTGCTGCTGCGCTGCGATGATGATGATCATCGGATAAATGAACGTCTCTCATTCGATGCATGCGTTGGCTTTAAACCAAACACGAGACTTCAATGCGTTCGTTCATCGAAACAAAGGTTCATTGGAATCATTGCGAGACAAGAAATCAGCCATGACTGCAAGACACTCGATGGCACTTGAGCTGAGGATTTTGCAGTAGAATTTGGATTAAGTTCTTTTTTTTACCTTGACTTGGATTATCTAATTTACCTTTAGCCTGTGGATGTTTACACTAATTGTACACGTGAGTTCGCATTTTCAATGTTTGGTGATGGATTTTTAATTGATTGAAGTATAGAACACGCCTAACATCATGGATATATATAGCGCTTTATAAAGTAGATACTTATTCTAAGGCGCTTAATCAAACGTCGACATGACTATAGCAGAATTTACCTCTTCTGGTTTCTGTACTTTGTATATGGTATGCTATAGGCCTAATTATGTATTTTGATGAAATTTGTAAAGAGTTTTGCATGGTTAAATCTTGGTTTGAACGTTGGGACCATCAAATAAATGAAAGTAATTTCGCCACATTACGCCATTACTCAAATCTCTCCACTGGCTCAAAATAGCAGAACCCATTGAATACAAAATAATATCGATGACTTATAACTCACTTCATACATCAAACCAGTCTACCTAAGAAATCTGATAATTCCACAACAACCTGGGTCTACCAGATCAGGGACCTCTGAATCAATCATCTATCAAAATTTACAATCGTGTTTTAAGATAGCTTTGGAACTCAATTCCAATATCTCTCCGCTGTCTACATCAAAGCCAAATAACAAACTCTGAGTCACAATTTTCTCTCCTTCTTGCAACATCTCCTCATGTTTTTCTTTTAAACTAAAATAATTTCTCTTTATAAAATCATTTCCTCCATAAAACAAGTTTTGATTAAATGACCCGCATGAAGTTATTCACTGGAATAAGGAGCTACCGGTGCATCTTTAGAGAAACCAATTACTTTTTACTTAAAGTATTGACTGTTGAAGGCTAAAGTATAGTGTTGTGGATGAAGGCATTGCTGTAGTAAAAAGTCTAATCTGATTCAGACTCTTACCATTAGAATGAGTTTGAAGACAGTGTTTTATCCAGATCAGGCCTTTTTGACTTGGCTGGAGGGAAGAGACACTGGTTGAAGGTTCCATCTGACTTCACTGCTTTTATGAAAATACTGACCAGTTGAAATTAAAAGAATAATCAATAATCCATCAGAAGTTTAAACTTTCTGTGGGGGCAGATGCCAAAATTCGGAATTCGGCGACCTCACTGGGGGAGCGGAATTGGCCTTGATCAGTGTGGAGCGATGATACAAAATAGAGCAAACTTAACAATATTTTTAGTTGTTGTTCGGTAGATCCATGGGTTTAAACTTTCTGTGGGGCAGATGCCAAGACCTCACTGGGGGAGCGGAATTGGCCTTGATCAGTGTGGAGGGATGATACAAAATTTGCTTAGATCGCCGAACTTAACCAATATTTTTAGTTGTTGTTCCAATAGATGCTTGTGTTAATAAATATTTTGTCGTAAAAATTTAATCAGCATGTAATGGTGACCGTGATTCATTCTTTTTGTTGGTTGGTACTATTTCTAAATATAGCAGAGGCATATTACTAAAAGCCATACAGAGCAGGTATAGATGTTTGCTGAACCAGGCACAGAAAACACACACACACACACACACACACACAGCAGAATGCATTCGCATGTATTTATATAGCTCACCATGTATTGTTTGGTCGTTCATATAGAGAAATTCCCCCTGGGGGCAGAATCCACATGCACCGGGCTGTTCGGGCGTCAGGTTTCTCAATTTTTTCTGTACTATTTCCAGTCAAGGTCCAAACACTATCTAACCAGTCTGTCAGTAAACCGGCCAGTAAGCCGAACTGGCTGATTGGCCAAATAAGATGCAGACTGCCTGTCTTTGCCAGGGTAAAATAGTGAATCAATCGAGGAATCAATGAGCAAATGATTGTCATGGCTGCTGTGCATGACAGATTGACCCTGTGTTGGCCGTTGACCTTTTTGAACTGCAGGGGTGTGTTTGGGCATGGAGTGAAATATAACATGGCAAAAAAGCTATAATATAATATAATTAATATAATATATAATATAATTAATATAATATAAATAATATAATATAATATAGTGTAATATAACAAGGTTTAAAGTGGTTCAGGAAGGTCTGCCCTGCAGGGACGTAGCCAGGCATGGGCAGAATTTTAGGTTGGGGGGGGGGGCTGAAGCCCAAGATTCACTCCCATTTCTTTCTTTTGAACCCGCATTGCCATTTGGGCTTGAATTCATTTGGCAGGGCTAGCTTCAGGCTGGGGGGGGGGGCTTGAGCCCCCCCCAATCCCATTCCTAACTATGTCCTTGCTGCCCTGTGTGAGATCCACTATGTTTTGCCAATCCAATCTAGTATCCTATAGTACTAAGGATTATTTTGAAATCGTTTACACTAGTAGCCATTACTGTCTTCTTGTCCTGATCATTCCATCTGTCCACCACTCTTGCACAAAAAATCCTGTTTGTATCTCCCAACCAGTTTCTTAGACAGTTTCATGCTACGGTATGTCTTCTGATACCATCATACTGTTTTGATTTTTAAAAAATCTTTCACTTGGCACTTTAACTTTATTTTCCACTTTATTGACGGCATACTATTTCAAATGGGAAAATGCAACGAACGTGATGAGGTAATTTTCCAGCCTTGTCACCAGCATTAGCGAATGATGAGGTGACTGCTTTGGAAGGACGTTGTTTTCACAGTTCGTATGTCTACTTTCACACACGGGACAGATTACTTGGGGGAGGGGTGGTAGGCATAGATATACAGTATGACTTCGTTATTACTGGCTCGGTTATGTCGTGTCCTCGGTTATAACGCTTTGCATTGTATGGTCCCGTGTGATTCGCTGCTGTATTATATGATATTGGATGTAACTTACCTCGGATACAATGTACTCAATTTTACAGACCAGTTAAGTGGAGGGTGGTGCAAAAAACCGGACTAGTCATGTTTAGGTTTGCATTTAATTTAGTCCAGCTTTTTTGTGCCACCCTGTATGCTATAACTAAATTCTCCAGAATTTTGTATAAGATTTGTGCATTTCCTTTAATTTGTTGACATTTTTAGATTTTGGAGAGACGCCGTTATATTCTTCGAAGGAGGCTCTCTTCTTAATAATCAAACCATTTACAATATTCTAGAAACTACTTTAGTCCACAGGTTTCAGAATGGGCGTGAGGACTGCTGGAAATTCCTGTTTGTTCGTGGACTCTGCCACATTGCCTTCTTACTCACCACTGTGCAACTGTTGTTAAAGGCAAGCAGGTAGGGAAAGAGAATTTACTTCCTATTGCACGCATGCACATCAGACATGGATACGGTGTTAGTACGCCCACCCTTAAGCAGCATCCAATTATATCAGGATGTCTGCAGAGTTTTAAATTACATTTTGATCTTTGCACGGGTGTCCTTGAGGAAACATTCTGAAGGTTGGTTTGAAATATTTTGCAATTTGTACAAACATGCCACATGGATACCGCACACTTGCACCACTCGTGTGGTGCTATAGAAGTTCAATGATGATGATGATGATGATGATGATGATGATGATGATGATGATGATGATGATGATGATGATGATAATAGTAATACTAATAATAATAAGAATGATGATGATGATGATGATGATAATAATAATTATAATAATAATAATAATAATTATTATTATTATTATTATTATTATTATTATTATTATTAATAATAATAATAATAATAATAATAATAATAATAATAATAATAATAATAATAATAATAATAATAATAATAATAATAATAATAATAATAATAATAATAATAGTAATAATAGTAATAATAATAATAATATAGTGATGATTTTGTTTGATTGGCTTTTGTGAGTGTATATTTCTGAAATCTGAAAATAGAGAGATTTTTGGAAATTCAGAGCTACTACTATCAGTGTGGTTTAGGCATTTCTTAATGGCTATTTGCTCAGACTGCAGGCTGGGGAATAACCTGTGTTGCCCGAAACCGGGCAGAAATCCATGATTTTACTACAGTATTCTGTTGCATGGTGTCTTGCACACCATATGACTGATGCATTGACTTTTTGCAATGCTACTTTTCTTGGTGTCAGTTTTTTGTTAATGTTGTATGCCATCAATCCAGTCCCCTGCACAATATCTTGAACAGCAACACCGCAAAAACAGTAAAAATTTAGACCTGGTGGACAGGGCCTTTAGACTCGGTGGGTGGGTGCGGTGGGGGTGCGGTGGGGGGGGGGGAGGGGCTGGGGTTGGTTGGGCCGTACAAAGGAATCGATATGTAAAGCGCACATTTGCATCAGAGGCGCCGACGGCGAAGTGCAAGCAGCCGCACTCGCGTGGGTCACCGAGTGCAAAACACAAAAGATGTCCGGGAATACCAAGGTCGCCTCTATCGAAAACAACCAATAATTGTACCTCGGGAACTAACCAGGGGCGGCGCTGGGTTTTGTTGGCTGGGTGGGTCTAATGTAATCTACACAGCCAGGACCCGGCTCAGACTACCCCTCCCATCACCCCCCGAGATCATAATTTCTCTGCAGATTTCCTCGTGTGTCCCTGCCCGAGACTGGGCGGGTCCGGACCCGCGGACCCGCGGACCCACCTCCCCTAGCGCCGCCTCTGGAACTAATTGGTGATACGGGGCGTTCAAAACGATTGTGTCATGTTCAGTATCACATACACCGTAAGACAATTCTAGCAATGTTGCTGCTCACTGTGGCATGGCCAAAAGGGTGGGTGGGGGGGGGGGACGACACCAAGCCCCCACCGTAGTTACCCTAATGATGTCCCTAGAAATTCGAAAATGCCAAAGTACCGGGCAAGCAAAATTTTGTACTGCCTTTTCATTGTGGTGAAAAACCTTCAAAAATTACATCTCTGATTTGATTTTCACTGGATGCAATTTCTTTTTTAAATAGACAATTTGCATGTGGAAACTATTATGTCTATGTATTCATTGTACCTCTATGCACAACGGTTGGCTACAAAATCTTAGATCTATGCAGTTAAAAATAGAAATGAATCCAAATCTTCTTAAACATTCTTTCCTTCAAAGGCAGACAAAGATTAGTTCCAAAGCAGTTCTCAATTTTTGGTGTTCAATGCCTGTCTGCAATACCCATGGATGTCTACTGTCTACCACTGAGCCTGCTGCCCATATGGTACCCGTGCACTCTAACCCACTGTGGTATTTGTAGGGAGGAATGGGGAAATTCTTGGTCACTGATGACTTCCCCCCTCCCCCCGCAATGGGGTTGATCAAACACGTGCACATGCACGCACACACGCATGCACAGAGAGGGAATTAAATAACATTAAAAGGAGGGCATGCAAATAAAAATATATTGTATGTCTCTGGACACTTTTTTGTTATAAGTCCCACGGGGAATTAAGCACCGAGGGCTTAAAAAATGTATACCGGTATATCCCTATATAAAAAATGTATATAATATTATAGTATTATT
This sequence comes from Metaphire vulgaris, assembly GCA_018105865.1. Classification (NCBI taxonomy): domain Eukaryota; kingdom Metazoa; phylum Annelida; class Clitellata; order Crassiclitellata; family Megascolecidae; genus Metaphire; species Metaphire vulgaris. The sequence continues at coordinate 12,050,914 of CM030861.1, forward strand.
ATGCAATTTAATGTGTTGATTTTGCAGCTTAATGTTGCGATTTTGAATGACAGTATCAGCTGCAAAATTACACTGGCATTACACTTACATCTGTGCAGGTTATCGGAGTCAATAGCCTGTAAAGCCGTCTTTACAAATCAGCGATGCCGGTGCGAAGGGGTCACGTTGCCCCCCAAAATACCTTCATCGATACCATCATTCGAAAGTTTGACGGCCAAAGTGAGTTTTGTTATTTGACTAAGTTGACAAAAGTTTTTAAAAATTGTACCATGGACAGAGAGTTGCAAACGGGTCAAAGTCAAATGGTCAAAGGTAAAATGGGTCATCAATACTTGATGAGTCACACGGGTCTTGACCCATGACCCATCAAATTTCAGGGGTAATGGGTCACTTTGGGCTAACCATTGCTATCTGCCATCGGACCCTGTGCAATTAAGTTCGGTAAGTTAGTATGTTTATATGTTGCATTTTTTTTAATTACTAGAATTGACTAAATTTCAGTTTCACGCGACAATTAATTTTGACTCCACTCTGCACTTTCTGTATAAACCAGAATGCTATAATAATTATTATCGTTCTAGTTACTGTATACGTCAATGGACGTTACTAATTATTTTCCGTCTGGTTTGGCCTTTTGTCTTGCTATATGTTGTATCAGTCTTTTGAGCTTCTGAAACAGGCTATCAATTATATAATATTTTTGTGGTCTATAGAACTTGTCTTAGAAGAAACCCGCTCTCTTAAACCCCTTCTTATCTCTCGTTCGATTTTTTAGACATTTGACAGAGAACAGATTTCTGAAAGACTTTGTATAGTGTCGTTTCAAATGGCTCGCCATTTCTCGGGGCATTTCGAATGCTCTAAAATAAAATTGAGGCAGAATATATTGACAATTCTAGTATGGTTTGACTCAGCTAAGCTGGGGACACACGAAAATGTGGTTTTAATTTGTTTCATCACTCTTCTGAATTTTTCATATCTATAGCCTACTGTAGCAATAATCCTTGCATTGTCCAATGTCAAACAGGCACTAGCGTCGCCACGGGGGGAGGGTCAAATGGGGGCAAGTGCCCCCCACCAACCTTCTCCAGACCACCTGCCAGATTCGCGCAAATCCGGTGAGAAAGTTTTCTGTGAAGGGGTGGTGGTCATGGGTGGGTAAGGAATCTGACACGCCAGCCCCTTTCCCCCTCCTCAACAAAAAATTCCTGGCGACGCCACTGTAGCTCCGTCCCCTCCCCACCCCGCTGTTTGTGCATGCCTTAAAATTCGTCTAACTGGTTCCACGAACGCGCCTATACTTGAAATGATGCTGGTCACAGCAAATGGATGCGCTGTTATACCTGTCATTTGTTATTGTCCCTGCCTGTTTACCTGTGAACTGGTTGTTGCCATATGTTGCGTCAGCATTATACGCTGGCTTGAAGCAATGAAGACACAGGAAAATGTGGCTTTCTGTTGGACAATTTCTTTGAATCACTCCGATATTTTCGTTTCTATACACCCGTGGTTCGACAGGCCTTCCCTTGGCTTCTCTCACACAGCGAATTAATTATAAAACTTGTTTTCGTTGTCTATAAAACCTGTTGTGCAATGAAGTAGATATCTAGATGTGGACGGCCATGGCGGGTCCCAGATCGTCTGACGCACGACTGCTTGTTATATAGATATATAGAGAACTTGTTACAGTGCTCCATGCTGCCCTAGGCGACTTTCAAACTCAATTATTATTAATACTATTATTATTATTAAACTCAATTATTATTAATACTATTATTATTATTATTAAACTCAATTATTATTAATACTATTTTTATTATTATTATTATTATTATTATTATTATTAGTAGTAGTAGTAGTAGTAGTAGTAGTAGTAGTAGTAGTAGTAGTAGTAGTACTAGTAGTAGTAGTAGGATGAAATAAATTTGAAATGTGCGGTTGATTTGCACATATACTGTGCATTATTAGCATTATGGAACAATGGGGGTTGTCATGCTGGATGCGCTATAAATACATAAGACGATGACCTATATTTACAATAGTGATTGATATCGATGTAGTGAACAATGCTAAAGATAGTGGCTCAATATGGTGCTTGAAATCGATCTCTAGCAGGACGAAATAAGTTTCAAAAATACGGTTGAATTTGCACAAATCCTGTGCATTATGGAATAAATAGGGTTGCATGGATGAGCCGTTTTAAATGCAGAAGGTGATGGCCCATGTTTGCTATAGCGATTGATATCAAAGTAGTAATGGATGCTAAAGTTAGTGGCTGAATATGGTGCTATAACATGATGAAATAACTTTCAAATGTGCGGTTGTGTTTGCTCGAATACTCTGCATTATTAGCATTATGGAACAACAGTGGTCGTCCTCATGGAGGGGCTCTAAATACTTATGGCGATGGCGTACGTTTACAATAGCGATTGATATCGATGTAATAATGGATGCTGAAGATATCATTTTCAGTGTGTCATTTCAGTGTGTCTGTGTGTGTCAGGTTCAGTTTGTCAGTGTGTCAGTTTTAGTATGTCAGTTACAGTGTGTCAGTTTCAGTGTGTCAGTGTGCCAGGTTCAGTGTGTCAGTTTCAGTGTGTCAGTGTGTCAGTTTCTGTGTGTCACTTTCAGTGTGTCAGTGTGTCGGTTTCAGTGTGTCAGTGTGCCAGGTTCAGTGTGTCAGTTTCAGTGTGTCAGTGTGTCAGTTTCTGTGTGTCACTTTCAGTGTGTCAGTGTGTCGGTTTCAGTGTGTCAGTGTGCCAGGTTCAGTGTGTCAGTTTCAGTGTGTCAGTGTGTCAGTTTCTGTGTGTCACTTTCAGTGTGTCAGTGTGTCGGTTTCAGTGTGTCAGAGTGCCAGTTTAAGTGTGTCAATTTCGGTGTGTCAGTTTCAGTGTGTCAGTGTGTCAGTGTGCCAAAGCTCAGTGTGTCAGTTTCAGTGTGTCAATTTAAGTGTGTCTGTGTGTGTCAGGTTCAGTTTGTCAGTGTGTCAGTTTTAGTGTGTCAGTTTCAGTGTGTCAGTGTCAGTTTCAGTGTGTCAGTTTCAGTGTCAGTGTGTCAGTTTCAGTGTGTCAGTGTGCCAGGCTCAGTGTGTCAGTGTGTCAGTTTAAATGTGTCAGTTTCAGTGTGTCAGTGTGTCAGTTTGATTGTGTCAGTGTGTCAGTTTCAGCATGTCAGTGTGTCAATTTCAGTGCGTCTGTGTGTCAGTTTCAGTGTGTCAGTGTGTCAGTTTCAGTGTGTCAGTTTCAGTGAGTCAGTATGTCAGTTTCAGTGTGTCAGCATTATGGAATAACGAGGGTGGTCATGGATGAGCTGTTTTAAATGCAGAAGGTGTTCACCCATGTTTGCAATTGCAAATGATATCAAAGTAGTAATGGATGCTAAGGGCAGTGGCTGAATATGGTGCTTGAATTCGATCTATGACAGGATCTATGACAGGATGAAATAAATTTGAAATGTGCGGTTGATTTGCACATATACTGTGCATTATTAGCATTATGAAACAATGGGGGTTGTCATGCTGGATGCGCTATAAATACATAAGACGATGGCCTATATTTTACAATAGCGATTGATATCGATGTAGTGAACAATGCTAAAGATAGTGGCTCAATATGGTGCTTGAAATCGATCTCTAGCAGGACGAAATAAGTTTCAAAAATACGGTTGAATTTGCACAAATCCTGTGCATTATGGAATAAATAGGGTTGTCATGGATGAGCCGTTTTAAATGCAGAAGGTGATGGCCCATGTATGCAATAGTGATTGATATCCATGTAGTAATGGATGCTAAAGATAGTGGCTGAATATGGTGCTTGAATTCGATCAATAACATGACGAAATAACTTTCAAATGTGCGGTTGTATTTGCTCAAATACTCTGCATTATTAGCATTATGGAACAGTGGTCGTCCTTTAGGGTTTTTGGGTTTTTAGGGGTTTTAAGGGTTTAAGGGTTTTTAGGTTTTTAGGGTTTTGGGGTTCTTAGGGTTTTTAGCTTTTAGGGTTTTTAGTATTTTTGGGTGTTTAGGTTTGACACACTGACACACTGAAACTGACACAGTGAAACTGACACACTGAAACTGACACACTGAAACTGACACACTGAAACTAACACACTGTAAATGACACACTGAAACTGACACACTGAAACTGACACACTGAAACTGACACACTGAAACTGACACACTGAAACTGACACACTGAAACTGACACAATGAAACTGACACACTGAAACTGACACACTGAAACTGACACACTGAAACTGACACACTGAAACTGACACACTGAAACTGACACACTGAAACTGACACACTGAAACTAAGCTGGGGGCAGATGAAAATGTGGGTTTAATTTGTTTCATCACTCTTCTGAATTTTGCATATCTATAGCCTACTGTAGCACTAATCCTTGCATGCTACAATGTCAAACAGGGTATCAATTATATAACATTTTTGTGGTCTATAGAATTTGCATACAAGAAGCCAGCTCTCTTAAACCTTTTCTTATCTCTCATTCGATTTTTTAGACATTTCACAGAGAACAGATTTCTGAAAGACTTCCAATAGTGTTGTTTCAAATGGCTCACCATTTTTCTGGGCATTTCAAATGCTCTCGAATAAAACTGAGGTAGAATATATTGACATTTCTAGTATGGTTTGACTGAACTAAGCTCGGGACAGATGAAAATGTGGTTTTAATTTGTTTCATCACTCTTCTGAATTTTGCATGTCTATAGCCTACTGTAGCACACATCCTTGCATTCTCCAATGTCAAACAGGGTATCAATTATATAATAATTTTGTGGTCTATGGCAAGAAACCAGCTCTCTTAAATCCCTTCTTATCTCTCATACGATTTTTTAGACATTTGACAGAGAACAGATTTCTGAAAGACTTTGTAGGCCTATAGTGTCGTTTCAAATGGCTCACCATTTTTCGTGGCATTTCAAATGCTCTAGAATAAAACTGATTTAGAATATATTGATATTTCTAGTACTGTTTGACTGAGCTAAGCTGGGGACAGATGAAAATGTGGTTTTAATTTCTTTCATCACTCTTCTGAATTTTGCTTGTCTATAGCCTACTGTAGCACACATCCTTGCATTCTCCAATGTCAAACAGGGTATCAATTATATAATAATTTTGTGGTCTATAGCAAGAAACCAGCTCTCTTAAATCCCTTCTTATCTCTCATTCGATTTTTTAGGCATTTGACATAGAACAGATTTTTGGAAGACTTTGTAAGCCTATAGTGTCATTTCAAATGGGTCACCATATTTTGTGGCATTTCGAATGCTCTAGAATAAAATTGAGGCAGAATATGTTGATAATTCTAGTACTGTTTGACTGAGCTAAGCTGGGGACAGATGAAAATGTGGTTTTAATTTGTTTCATCACTCTTTTGAATTTTGCATATCTATAGCCTACTGTAGCACTAATCCTTGCATACTCCAATGCCAAACAGGGTATCAATTATATAATATTTTTGTGGTCTATAGAATTTGCATACAAGAAACCAGCTCTCTTTAACCCTTTCTTATCTCTTATTCGATTTTTTAGACATTTGACAGAGAACAGATTTCTGAAAGACTTTGTAGGCCTATAGTGTCGTTTCAAATGGCTCACCATTTTTCGTGGCATTTCAAATGCTCTAGAATAAAACTGATTTAGAATATATTGATAATTCTAGTACTGTTTGACTGAGCTAAGCTGGGGACAGATGAAAATGTGGTTTTAATTTGTTTCATCACTCTTTTGAATTTTGCATATCTATAGCCTACTGTAGCACTAATCCTTGCATACTCCAATGCCAAACAGGGTATCAATTATATAATATTTTTGTGGTCTATAGAATTTGCATACAAGAAACCAGCTCTCTTTAACCCTTTCTTATCTCTTATTCGATTTTTTAGACATTTGACAGAGAACAGATTTCTGAAAGACTTTGTAGGCCTATAGTGTCGTTTCAAATGGCTCACCATTTTTCGTGGCATTTCAAATGCTCTAGAATAAAACTGATTTAGAATATATTGATAATTCTAGTACTGTTTGACTGAGCTAAGCTGGGGACAGATGAAAATGTGGTTTTAATTTATTTCATCACTCTTTTGAATTTTGCATATCTATAGCCTACTGTAGCACTAATCCTTGCATACTCCAATGCCAAACAGGGTATCAATTATATAATATTTTTGTGGTCTATAGAATTTGCATACAAGAAACCAGCTCTCTTTAACCCTTTCTTATCTCTCATTCGATGTTTTTGACATTTGACAGAGAACAGATTTCTGAAAGACTTTTTAGGCCTATAGTGTTGTTTCAAATCGTTCACCATTTTTCGGGGCATTTCAAATGCTCTCGAATAAATCTGAGGTAGAATATATTAACAATTCTAGTACGGTTTGACTCAGCTAAGCTGGGGACAGATGAATATGTGGGCTTAATTTGTTTCATCACTCTTCTGAACTTTTCAAACTCAATTATTATTAATATTAGTAGTAGTAGTAGTAGTAGTAGTAGTTGTTGTTGTTGTTGTAATAATAGTATTAGTAGTGCTAGAAAATGTGGTAGTAGTAGTGATCCGTGCTTAGGCCGCAGTGCTCTTTTAAAGCGCAGTGCGCTTTTTTAGCAGTGCTCCATGCTGCAGTAGGCGACTTTCAAACTATTATTATTATTATTATTATTATTATTATTATTATTATTATTATTATTATTATTATTATTATTATTATTATTATTATTATGTGTACTACTACTACTACTAGTAGTAGTAGTTGTAGTAGTAGTAGTAGTAGTAGTTGTAGTAGTAGTAGTTGTTGTTGTTGTAATAATAGTATTAGTAGTGCTAGAAAATGTGGTAGTAGTAGTGATCCGTGCTTTAGCCGCAGTGCAGTGCTTTTTTTTAAGGCGCAGTGCGCTTTTTTTAGCAGTGCTCCATGCTGCAGCAGGCGACTTTCAAACTCAATTATTATTAATATAGTAGTAGTAGTAGTAGTAGTAGTAGTAGTAGTAGTAGTAGTAGTAGTAGTAGTAGTAGTAGTAGTAGTACTGAATTTTTGCATATCTATAGCCTACTGTAGCCCAAACAGACAGACAGACAGACACACAGTGTGGGAGAAATAGATAGGCCTATAGCTCTTAAATATAAATATAAATTTATATT
>CM030861.1:12065573-12070573 GCA_018105865.1 Metaphire vulgaris
AAGCTGGGGACAGATGAATATGTGGGCTTAATTTGTTTCATCACTCTTCTGAACTTTTCAAACTCAATTATTATTAATATTAGTAGTAGTAGTAGTAGTAGTAGTTGTTGTTGTAATAATAGTATTAGTAGTGCTAGAAAATGTGGTAGTAGTAGTGATCCGTGCTTAGGCCGCAGTGCTCTTTTTTTAAAGCGCAGTGCGCTTTTTTTTAGCAGTGCTCCATGCTGCAGTAGGCGACTTTCAAACTCTATTATTATTATTATTATTATTATTATTATTATTATTATTATTATTATTATTATTATTATTATTATTATTATTATTATTACTATAGTACTACTACTAGTAGTAGTAGTAGTAGTAGTAGTAGTAGTAGTAGTAGTAGTAGTAGTAGTTGTTGTTGTTGTAATAATAGTATTAGTAGTGCTAGAAAATGTGGTAGTAGTAGTGATCCGTGCTTAGGCCGCAGTGCTCTTTTTTTAAGGCGCAGTGCCTTTTTTTAGCAGTGCTCCATGCTGCAGTAGGCGACTTTCAAACTCAATTATTATTAATATTAGTAGTAGTAGTAGTAGTAGTAGTAGTAGTAGTAGTAGTAGTAGTAGTAGTAGTAGTAGTAGTAGTAGTAGTAGTACTGAATTTTTGCATATCTATAGCCTACTGTAGCCCAAACAGACAGACAGACAGACACACAGTGTGGGAGAAATAGATAGGCCTATAGCTCTTAAATATAAATATAAATTTATATTTACATTTAAAAATTTATATATATATATATATATATATATATATATATATATATATATATATATATATATATATATATAGATAGAGAGAGAGAGAGAGAGAGAGAGAGAGAGAGAGAGAGAGAGAGAGAGAGAGAAACTGACACACTGAAATGACACACTGACACTGACACACTGAAACTGACACACTGAAACTGACACACTGAAACTGACACACTGAAACTGACACACTGACACACTGAAACTGGCACACTGAAACTGAAACACTGGCACACTGAAACTGATACACTGACACACTGAAACTGATGAAAATGTGGGTTTAATTTGACATCACTGACACACTGAATTTTGACACATCTGACACACTGAAACTGCACACTAATCCTGCATGCACAATGTCAAAACAGGGTATCACTTATAAATAACACACTATAAATGACACACAAGAAACTGACACTTAAACCCTTTCTTATCACTCATTCGATTTTTAGACATTTGACACAAAGAACAGACTGAAAGACTTCCAATGAAGTTTCATTTCAAATGGGTCACCATTTTTTGTGGCATTTCAAATGCTCTAGAATAAAATTGAGGCAGAATATGTTGATAATTCTAGTACTGTTTGACTGAGCTAAGCTGGGGACAGATGAAAATGTGGTTTTAATTTGTTTCATCACTCTTTTGAATTTTGCATATCTATAGCCTACTGTAGCACTAATCCTTGCATACTCCAATGCCAAACAGGGTATCAATTATATAATATTTTTGTGGTCTATAGAATTTGCATACAAGAAACCAGCTCTCTTTAACCCTTTCTTATCTCTTATTCGATTTTTAGACATTTGACAGAGAACAGATTTCTGAAAGACTTTGTAGGCCTATAGTGTCATTTTCAAATGGCTCACCATTTTTGTGGCATTTCAAATGCTCTAGAATAAAACTGATTTAGAATATATTGATAATTCTAGTACTGTTTGACTGAGCTAAGCTGGGGACAGATGAAAATGTGGTTTTAATTTATTTCATCACTCTTTTGAATTTTGCATATCTATAGCCTACTGTAGCACTAATCCTTGCATACTCCAATGCCAAACAGGGTATCAATTATATAATATTTTTGTGGTCTATAGAATTTGCATACAAGAAACCAGCTCTCTTTAACCCTTTCTTATCTCTCATTCGATGTTTTTGACATTTGACAGAGAACAGATTTCTGAAAGACTTTTTAGGCCTATAGTGTTGTTTCAAATCGTTCACCATTTTCCGGGGCATTTCAAATGCTCTCGAATAAATCTGAGGTAGAATATATTAACAATTCTAGTACGGTTTGACTCAGCTAAGCTGGGGACAGATGAATATGTGGGCTTAATTTGTTTCATCACTCTTCTGAACTTTTCAAACTCAATTATTATTAATATTAGTAGTAGTAGTAGTAGTAGTAGTAGTTGTTGTTGTTGTTGTAATAATAGTATTAGTAGTGCTAGAAAATGTGGTAGTAGTAGTGATCCGTGCTTAGGCCGCAGTGCTCTTTTTTAAAGCGCAGTGCGCTTTTTTTTAGCAGTGCTCCATGCTGCAGTAGGCGACTTTCAAACTTATTATTATTACTATTATTATTATTATTATTATTATTATTATTATTATTATTATTATTATTATTATTATTATTATTATTATTATTATACTACTACTACTACTAGTAGTAGTAGTTGTAGTAGTAGTAGTAGTAGTAGTTGTAGTAGTAGTTAGTTGTTGTTGTAATAATAGTATTAGTAGTGCTAGAAAATGTGGTAGTAGTAGTGATCCGTGCTTAGGCCGCAGTGCTCTTTTTTTAAGGCGCAGTGCCCTTTTTTTAGCAGTGCTCCATGCTGCAGTAGGCGACTTTCAAACTCATTATTATTATTAATAGTAGTAGTAGTAGTAGTAGTAGTAGTAGTAGTAGTAGTAGTAGTAGTAGTAGTAGTAGTAGTAGTAGTAGTAGTAGTACTGAATTTTTGCATATCTATAGCCTACTGTAGCCCAAACAGACAGACAGACAGACACACAGTGTGGGAGAAATAGATAGGCCTATAGCTCTTAAATATAAATATAAATTTATATTTACATTTTAAATGTGTATATATATATATATATATATATATATATATATATATATATATATATATATATATATATAGAGAGAGAGAGAGAGAGAGAGAGAGAGAGAGAGAGAGAGAGAGAGAGAGAGAGAGAGAGAGAGAGAGAAACTGACACACTGACACACAAACTGACACACTGACACACTGAAACTGACACACTGACTGAAACACACTGACACACTGACACACTGAAACTGACACACTGAAACTGACACACTGACATACTAAAAACAAACTGAAACTGAAACACTGGCACACTGAAACTGTTTACACTGTTTCATCACACTGAATTTTGCATATCTATACACTGACACTAATCCTTGCACTGACACTGTCAAACAGGGTATCACTTATATAATATTTTTGACACACTGAAAACTGACACACTGAAAGCCTGACACACTTAAAATGACACACTTATCTCTCACGATTTTTAGACTTCACAAAGAACAGACACTGAAACTGACACAATAGTTTCATTTCAAATGGGTCACCATTTTTTGTGGCATTTCAAATGCTCTAGAATAAAATTGAGGCAGAATATGTTGATAATTCTAGTACTGTTTGACTGAGCTAAGCTGGGGACAGATGAAAATGTGGTTTTAATTTGTTTCATCACTCTTTTGAATTTTGCATATCTATAGCCTACTGTAGCACTAATCCTTGCATACTCCAATGCCAAACAGGGTATCAATTATATAATATTTTTGTGGTCTATAGAATTTGCATACAAGAAACCAGCTCTCTTAAACCCTTTCTTATCTCTTATTCGATTTTTAGACATTTGACAGAGAACAGATTTCTGAAAGACTTTGTAGGCCTATAGTGTCATTTCAAATGGCTCACCATTTTTGTGGCATTTCAAATGCTCTAGAATAAAACTGATTTAGAATATATTGATAATTCTAGTACTGTTTGACTGAGCTAAGCTGGGGACAGATGAAAATGTGGTTTTAATTTATTTCATCACTCTTTTGAATTTTGCATATCTATAGCCTACTGTAGCACTAATCCTTGCATACTCCAATGCCAAACAGGGTATCAATTATATAATATTTTTGTGGTCTATAGAATTTGCATACAAGAAACCAGCTCTCTTTAACCCTTTCTTATCTCTCATTCGATGTTTTTGACATTTGACAGAGAACAGATTTCTGAAAGACTTTTTAGGCCTATAGTGTTGTTTCAAATCGTTCACCATTTTTCGGGGCATTTCAAATGCTCTCGAATAAATCTGAGGTAGAATATATTAACAATTCTAGTACGGTTTGACTCAGCTAAGCTGGGGACAGATGAATATGTGGGCTTAATTTGTTTCATCACTCTTCTGAACTTTTCAAACTCAATTATTATTAATATTAGTAGTAGTAGTAGTAGTAGTAGTAGTTGTTGTTGTTGTAATAATAGTATTAGTAGTGCTAGAAAATGTGGTAGTAGTAGTGATCCGTGCTTAGGCCGCAGTGCTCTTTTTTTTAAAGCGCAGTGCGCTTTTTTTAGCAGTGCTCCATGCTGCAGTAGGCGACTTTCAAACTCTATTATTATTATTACTATTATTATTATTATTATTATTATTATTATTATTATTATTATTATTATTATTATTATTATTATGTGTACTACTACTACTACTAGTAGTAGTAGTAGTAGTAGTAGTAGTAGTAGTAGTAGTTGTAGTAGTAGTAGTTGTTGTTGTTGTAATAATAGTATTAGTAGTGCTAGAAAATGTGGTAGTAGTAGTGATCCGTGCTTAGGCCGCAGTGCTCTTTTTTTTAAGGCGCAGTGCTTTTTTTAGCAGTGCTCCATGCTGCAGTAGGCGACTTTCAAACTCAATTATTATTAATATTAGTAGTAGTAGTAGTAGTAGTAGTAGTAGTAGTAGTAGTAGTAGTAGTAGTAGTAGTAGTAGTAGTAGTACTGAATTTTTGCATATCTATAGCCTACTGTAGCCCAAACAGACAGACAGACAGACAGACAGTGTGGGAGAAATAGATAGGCCTAAAGCTCTTAAATGGGTTAAATTTATATTTAATTTAAATTTCATATATATATTATATATTTATATATATATATATATATATATATATATATATATATACAATATATATATATATATCAATTATAT
>CM030861.1:12075573-12090933 GCA_018105865.1 Metaphire vulgaris
TTTTGGGGCATTTCAAATGCTCTCGAATAAATCTGAGGTAGAATATATTAACAATTCTAGTACGGTTTGACTCAGCTAAGCTGGGGACAGATGAATATGTGGGCTTAATTTGTTTCATCACTCTTCTGAACTTTTCAAACTCAATTATTATTAATATTAGTAGTAGTAGTAGTAGTAGTAGTAGTAGTTGTTGTTGTTGTAATAATAGTATTAGTAGTGCTAGAAAATGTGGTAGTAGTAGTGATCCGTGCTTTAGGCCGCAGTGCTCTTTTTTAAAGCGCAGTGCGCTTTTTTTAGCAGTGCTCCATGCTGCAGTAGGCGACTTTCAAACTTTATTATTATTATTATTATTATTATTATTATTATTATTATTATTATTATTATTATTATTATTATTATTATGTGTACTACTACTACTACTACTAGTAGTAGTAGTTGTAGTAGTAGTAGTTGTTGTTTTTGTTGTAATAATTGTATTAGTAGTGCTAGAAAATGTGGTAGTAGTAGTGATCCGTGCTTAGGCCGCAGTGCTCTTTTTTTTTTTAAGGCGCAGTGCGCTTTTTTTTAGCAGTGCTCCATGCTGCAGCAGGCGACTTTCAAAACTTTCAAGTATTATTAATTATTAGTAGTAGTAGTAGTAGTAGTAGTAGTAGTAGTAGTAGTAGTAGTAGTAGTAGTAGTAGTAGTAGTAGTACTGAATTTTTGCATATCTATAGCCTACTGTAGCCCAAACAGACAGACAGACAGACAGACAGTGTGGGAGAAATAGATAGGTTTATAGTTTCTTAAATATAAATATAAATTTATATTTACATTTAACTTTTGTGTGTATATATATATATATATATATATAATTATATATATATATATATATATAGATAAATTTTCAAGATTCAGAGTTTAAGAGAGAGAGAGAGAGAGAGAGAGACTGAGATTTTGCATATCACACTGACACTGTAACACTGAACACTGACACACTGACACACTGACAACTGACACACTGAAACTGACACACTGAAACTGACACACTGAAACTGACACACTGAAACTTACACACTGAAACTGAAAACTGGCACACTAAAACTGAAACACTGACACACTTGAAACTGACACACTGAAACTGACACACTGAAACTGAAACACTGAAACACTGGGTTTAATTTGTTTCATCACTCTTCTGAATTTTGCACACATAGAAACTGACACACTGAAAATGTCAAACTGGTATCAATTATATACTATTTTGACACACTATAGAATTTGACACAATGAAACTTACACACTGAAACTTATCTCTCACTGATTTTTAGACATTTCACAAATGAACAGATTTCTGAAAGACTGAAATTTCATTTCAAATGGGTCACCATATTTTTAATGGCATTTCAAATGCTCTAGAATAAAATTGAGGCAGAATATGTTGATAATTCTAGTACTGTTTGACTGAGCTAAGCTGGGACAGATGAAAATGTGGTTTTAATTTGTTTCATCACTCTTTTGAATTTTGCATATCTATAGCCTACTGTAGCACTAATCCTTGCATACTCCAATGCCAAACAGGGTATCAATTATATAATATTTTTGTGGTCTATAGAATTTGCATACAAGAAACCAGCTCTCTTAAACCCTTTCTTATCTCTTATTCGATTTTTAGACATTTGACAGAGAACAGATTTCTGAAAGACTTTGTAGGCCTATAGTGTCATTTCAAATGGCTCACCATTTTTGTGGCATTTCAAATGCTCTAGAATAAAACTGATTTAGAATATATTGATAATTCTAGTACTGTTTGACTGAGCTAAGCTGGGGACAGATGAAAATGTGGTTTTAATTTATTTCATCACTCTTTTGAATTTTGCATATCTATAGCCTACTGTAGCACTAATCCTTGCATACTCCAATGCCAAACAGGGTATCAATTATATAATATTTTTGTGGTCTATAGAATTTGCATACAAGAAACCAGCTCTCTTTAACCCTTTCTTATCTCTCATTCGATGTTTTTGACATTTGACAGAGAACAGATTTCTGAAAGACTTTTAGGCCTATAGTGTTGTTTCAAATCGTTCACCATTTTTCGGGGCATTTCAAATGCTCTCGAATAAATCTGAGGTAGAATATATTAACAATTCTAGTACGGTTTGACTCAGCTAAGCTGGGGACAGATGAATATGTGGGCTTAATTTGTTTCATCACTCTTCTGAACTTTTCAAACTCAATTATTATTAATATTAGTAGTAGTAGTAGTAGTAGTAGTAGTAGTTGTTGTTGTTGTAATAATAGTATTAGTAGTGCTAGAAAATGTGGTAGTAGTAGTGATCCGTGCTTAGGCCGCAGTGCTCTTTTTTTAAAGCGCAGTGCGCTTTTTTTAGCAGTGCTCCATGCTGCAGTAGGCGACTTTCAAACTCTATTATTATTATTACTATTATTATTATTATTATTATTATTATTATTATTATTATTATTATTATTATTATTTATTATTATTATTATTATTATGTGTACTACTACTACTACTAGTAGTAGTACTACTAGTAGTAGTAGTAGTAGTAGTAGTAGTAGTAGTTGTTGTTGTTGTAATAATAGTATTAGTAGTGCTAGAAAATGTGGTAGTAGTAGTGATCCGTGCTTAGGCCGCAGTGCTCTTTTTTTAAGGCGCAGTGCGCTTTTTTTAGCAGTGCTCCATGCTGCAGTAGGCGACTTTCAAACTCAATTATTCAAACTAGTAGTATAGTAGTACAGTAGTAGTAGTAGTAGTAGTAGTAGTAGTAGTAGTAGTAGTAGTAGTAGTAGTAGTAGTAGTAGTACTGAATTTTTGCATATCTATAGCCTACTGTAGCCCAAACAGACAGACAGACAGACAGACAGTGTGGGAGAAATAGATAGGCCTATAGCTCTTAAATATAAATATAAATTTATATTTACATTTAAATTTAGTATATGTATATATATATATATATATATATATATATATATATATATATATATATATAGAGAGAGAGAGAGAGAGAGAGAGAGAGAGAGAGAGAGAGAGAGAGAGAGACTCTTAGAAAGAGACACACTGACACACTGAAACTCTTTTTTTGACATTTGAAACTGACACACTGAAACTGAAACACTGAAAGTGACACACTGAAACATTGAAACTGACACACTGAAACTGACACACTGAAATTGAACATTTGAACATCACTGACACACTAAAACTGAAACTGAATACTGATAACACTAGTACTGTTTGACTGAGCTACACTATAACTGACACAGATGAAAATGTGGTTTTAATTTGTTTCATCACTCTTTTGATTTTGCGGACACATGACACACTGAAACTGAAACTGACACACTGACAAACTGACATAAAGAACAAACTGACAAACTGGGTAACACATCAATTATATAATGGCATTTCAAATGGTCTAGAATAAAAACTGAGGCAGAATATGTTGATAATTCTGAAAACTGAGCACTTTGGGGACAGATGAAAATGTGGTTTAATTTGTTTCATTTTTTTTGCATATTTGACACTGTAGCACTAATCCTTGAAAAACTTGAGGCAGAATAGGTATCAATTATATAATATTTTGTGGTCTTTGCTGGCATTGAAAATGTTTTAGAATTTCTTATCTCTTTTAGAATTTTTGATATTTCTAGTACAGAACTGAGGGACAAACTTTGGACAGATGAAAATGTGGTTTTAAATTATTTCATCATTTTTTGGCATTTCAATATCTCTAGAATAAAACTGAGCAGAATACTTGATAATTCTAGTAACAGACTGAGCTAAGCTGGGGACAGATGAAAAATGTGAATTTTAATTTATTTCAAGAAAGATGAAAATTTTTCATATTTAAGCCTACTGTATCACTAATCTCATTCCAATGCCAAACATTTGACATCAATTATATAATTTTTGTGGTCTATAGACTTTTTAGGCATACAAGAAACCAGCTCTCTTTAAAATCTTTCACCATTTTAGGGATTTTTTGACATTTGACAAACAGATTTCTGAAAGACTTTTAGGCCTATAGTGTTGTTTCAAATCGTTCACCATTTTTGGGCATTTCAAACGAATAAATCTGAGGTAGAATATTTAACTCGGTTTGACTCAGCTAAGGGGACAGATGAATATGTGGGGCTTAATTTGTTTCATCACTCTTCTGAACTTTTCAAACTCAATTATTATTAATATTAGTAGTAGTAGTAGTAGTAGTAGTAGTAGTTGTTGTTGTTGTAATAATAGTATTAGTAGTGCTAGAAAATGTGGTAGTAGTAGTGATCCGTGCTTAGCCGCAGTGCTCTTTTTTAAAGCGCAGTGCGCTTTTTTTAGCAGTGCTCCATGCTGCAGTAGGCGACTTTCAAACTCAAATTTATTATTATTATTATTATTTATTATTATTATTATTATTATTATTATTATTATTATTATTATTATTATTATTACTACTACTACTACTACTACTTTTTAGTAGTAGTAGTAGTAGTAGTAGTAGTAGTTGTAGTAGTAGTAGTTGTTGTTGTTGTAATAATAGTATTAGTAGTGCTAGAAAATGTGGTAGTAGTAGTGATCCGTGCTTAGGCCGCAGTGCTTTTTTTTAAGGAAGTTGCAGTGCGCTTTTTAGCAGTGCTCCATGCTGCAGTAGGCGACTTTCAAACTCAATTATTATTAATATTAGTAGTAGTAGTAGTAGTAGTAGTAGTAGTAGTAGTAGTAGTAGTAGTAGTAGTATTAAGTAGTAGTACTAGTACTGAATTTTTGCATATCTATAGCCTACTGTAGCCCAAACAGACAGACAGACAGACACACAGTGTGGGAGAAATAGATAGGCCTATAGCTCTTAAATATAAATATAAATTTATATTTAAATTTAAATGTGTATATATATATATATATATATATATATATATATATATATATATATATATATCTTAGAGAGAGAGAGAGAGAGAGAGAGAGAGAGATTTTTAGACAGAGAGAGAGAGAGAGAGAGAGAGAGAGAGGACACACTGAACACACTGAAAATGACAACTGACACATTGAAACTGACATTTTGAAACTGACACACTGAAACTGACACACTGAAACTGAAACTGACACACTGACATACTGAAACTGGCATACTGAAACTGAAACAATGCACACTGAATTTGTTTCACTGACACACTGAAACTGATACACTGACACACTGAATCCTTGCACACACAAACACACTGAAACTATTTTTGTGGCACACTGAAACTGACACACTGAAACTGACACACTGAAACTAACAAACCCTTAAATGACACATTGAATTTTGACATTTGAAAAAGACACTAATTTCTGACACACTTTGACACACTGAAATTTCATTTCAAATGGGTCACCATATTTTGTGGCATTTCGAATGCTCTAGAATAAAATTGAGGCAGAATATGTTGATAATTCTAGTACTGTTTGACTGAGCTAAGCTGGGGACAGATGAAAATGTGGTTTTAATTTGTTTCATCACTCTTTTGAATTTTGCATATCTATAGCCTACTGTAGCACTAATCCTTGCATACTCCAATGCCAAACAGGGTATCAATTATATAATATTTTTGTGGTCTATAGAATTTGCATACAAGAAACCAGCTCTCTTTAACCCTTTCTTATCTCTCATTCGATTTTTTGACATTTGACAGAGAACAGATTTCTGAAAGACTTTTAGGCCTATAGTGTTGTTTCAAATGGTTCACCATTTTTCGTGGCATTTCAAATGCTCTAGAATAAATCTGAGGTAGAATATATTGATAATTCTAGTACTGTTTGACTGAGCTAAGCTGGGGACAGATGAAAATGTGGTTTTAATTTGTTTCATCACTCTTTTGAATTTTTCAAACTCAATTATTATTAGCACTAATAGTAGCATAGTCAATAGCCAAGTAGTAGTATCAATTATGTTGTTTTTGTGGTAATAGTATTAGTAGTGCAAGAAAATGTCTTTAAGTAGTAGTCATCCGATGTTTTGACATTTGACAGTGAACAGATTTTGAAAGACTTTTTAGGCCTTAGCAGTGTTTCAAATGCTGCATTTAGGCGACTTTCAAATGCTCTATTATAAATCTTATTATTATTATTATTATTATTATTATTATTTTTACTTATTATTATTGGGGACAGATGATTATTGGGCTTAATTTGTTTATCACTCTACTACTACTTTTCAAACTCAATTAGTATTAGTAGTAGTAGTAGTAGTAGTAGTAGTAGTAGTAGTAGTTGTTGTTGTTGTAATAATAGTATTAGTAGTGCTAGAAAATGTGGTAGTAGTAGTGATCCGTGCTTAGGCCGCAGTGCTCTTTTTTAAGCGCAGTGCGCTTTTTAGCAGTGCTCCATGCTGCAGCAGGCGACTTTCAAACTTATTTATTATTATTATTAGTATTATTATTATTATTATTAGTTATAGTATTAGTAGTAGTAGTAGTAGTAGTAGTAGTAGTAGTAGTAGTAGTACTGAATTTTTGCAGTATCTAGTAGTTACTGTAGCCCAAACAGACAGACAGACAGACAGACAGTGTGGGAGAAATAGATAGGCCTATGCTATTCTTAAATATAAATATAAATTTATATTTACATTTAAATGTTACTTATTATTATATATATATATATAGTAGTAGTATAGTAGTAGTATAGTAGTATATATATATATATATATATATATAACTATTTTTGCAGAGATATATAGCCTACTTTAGCCCAAACAGACAGACAGACAGACAGTGACACAGACAGAAATAGATAGACACACTCTTAAATAGACATAAACTATTTACTGAATTACTGAAATATGACATACTGAAACTGATATGACAAACTGTATATAATAAATGACAAACAGATTACATACTGACATAGAAATAGATAACAAACAGCAGCCTTAACTATAAACACACTCAATTTATATTTTAAATCCAAACTTTATACTGAGCAGATTTGAAATGTCTCTTTAGAAATATATATTTTATATTTAAATACACTATAGCCTACAAGTTTTGCATAAAGCAGACACACTGACACTAAAAAATTTTTGAGTTTGAAACTGACAACTGAGACACTGACACACTGAAACTGACACACTTGAAACTGACACACTGAAATTGACACTTCAAACTGTTTACATCTGAAACTATACCACTTTCTTACTGACACACTGAATACATTTGGAAACATTTCAAACTATAGAAATGAAAAATTGAAACACACTGAAACTGAAACAATTTTTTTGAATTCTTTCATTACATCAAATGACTTTATTTATTCTGGCATTTCAGAATCTAACATGTAAATTCAAAATGTTCTCTAGAATAAAATTGAAAGAATATGTCTAGCTAAGCTGAGCTAAACAGATGAAAATGAAAATGTTTTAATTTGTTTCATCACTCTTTTTGAATTTTGCATATCTATAGCCTACTGTAGCACTAATCCTTGCACACTCCAATGCCAAACAGGGTATCAATTATATAATAATTTTTGTGGTCTATAGAATTTGCATACAAAATTTGTTTCATCAGCTCTCTTTCTCTTTCTTATCTCACATTTTTTTGACATTTGACAGAGAACAGATTTATATAACTTTTTTGACAAGAAATTTCAATTTCAAATCCTTTCACTCATTTTTTAGTGGCATTTCTAAGTGTCATTTCAAATGGGTCAATAAAATTCAAATGCTCTAGAATAAATTGATAATATCTTGATAATTCTAGTACTGTTTGACTGAGCTAAGCTGGGGACAGATGAAAATGTGGTTTTAATTTATTTCATCACTCTTTTGAATTTTGCATATCTATAGCCTACTGTAGCACTAATCCTTGCATACTCCAATGCCAAACAGGGTATCAATTATATAATATTTTTGTGGTCTATAGAATTTGCATACAAGAAACCAGCTCTCTTTAACCCTTTCTTATCTCTCATTCGATGTTTTTGACATTTGACAGAGAACAGATTTCTGAAAGACTTTTTAGGCCTATAGTGTTGTTTCAAATCGTTCACCATTTTTGGGGCATTTCAAATGCTCTCGAATAAATCTGAGGTAGAATATATTAACAATTCTAAATGCGGTTTGACTCAGCTAAGCTGGGGGACAGATGAATATGTGGGCTTAATTTGTTTCATCACTCTTCTGAACTTTTCAAACTCAATTATTATTAATATTAGTAGTAGTAGTAGTAGTAGTAGTAGTTGTTGTTGTTGTAATAATAGTATTAGTAGTGCTAGAAAATGTGGTAGTAGTAGTGATCCGTGCTTTGCGCAGTGCTCTTTTTAAAGCGCAGTGCTTTTTTTAGCAGTGCTCCATGCTGCAGCAGGCGACTTTCAAAACTCTATTATTATTATTACTATTATTATTATTATTATTATTATTATTATTATTATTATTATTATTATTACTACTACTACTACTACTACTATTATATAGTAGTAGTAGTTAGTAGTTAGTAGTAGTAGTTGTAGTAGTAGTAGTTGTTGTTGTTGTAATAATAGTATTAGTAGTGCTAGAAAATGTGGTAGTAGTAGTGATCCGTGCTTAGGCCGCAGTGCTCTTTTTTTAAGGCGCAGTGCGCTTTTTTAGCAGTGCTCCATGCTGCAGTAGGTGACTTTCAAACTCAATTATTATTAATATTAGTAGTAGTAGTAGTAGTAGTAGTAGTAGTAGTAGTAGTAGTAGTAGTAGTAGTAGTAGTAGTAGTAGTAGTAGTAGTACTACTGAATTTTTGCATATCTATAGCCTACTGTAGCCCAAACAGACAGACAGACAGACACACAGTGTGGGAGAAATAGATAGGCCTATAGCTCTTAAATATAAATATAAATTTATATTTACATTTAAAATATATATATATATATATATATATATATATATATATATATATATATATATATATATATATATATAGAGAGAGAGAGAGAGAGAGAGAGAGAGAGAGAGAGAGAGAGAGAGAGAGAAACACACTGACAATGACAAAACACACTGACACACTGAAAGGGACACACTGAAACTGACACACTGAAACTGACACACTGACAAACACTGAAACTGACATGTTGACACAGTACTGAAACTGGCATACTGAAACTGAAACACTGCACACTGAAACTGATACACTGACACACTGAAACTGATACACTGACACACTGAAAGTGACACACTGACACACTGAAATTGACACACTGAAACTGACACACTTTCTAAACACACTGAAACTAACACATTTGAAATGACACACTGAAAGTGACCACCAAAACTGACACACTCAAAACTCACAAAGTCTTCATTTCAAATTAAAACCATATTTTGTGCATTTAAAAATGCTAAGAATAAAATTGAGGCAGAATATGTTGATATTTCTAGTACTGTTTGACTGAGCTAAGCACAAACAGATGAAAATGGTTTTAATTTGTTTCATCACTCTTTTGAATTTTGCATATCATTAGCCTACTGTAGCAGTAATATCAGTTCCCAATGCCAAACAGTGTGAATCAATTATATAATATTTTTGTGTCTCTCAGCTTATTTGCATTTCTCTCTCTCTAGAATTCTCTCTTTCTTATCTCTCATTCTCTGTTTTTGACATTTGACGAGAAAAGATTTCTGAAAGACTTTTTAGGCCTATGTGTTGTTTAAATATAAACCATTTTTATTTGTCATTTTTATGCCGAATAAATCTGCCCACAGAATGTGTTAACAATTCTGTCTGTTTGAAAACTCAGTAAGCTATCAGATATGTCAAAAATTCAGTACTCTACTACTATCACTTTCACTACTATGTATCTATTATTACTAGTGTAGTAGTAGTAGTAGTGTTGTTTTGTAATAATAGTATTAAGTGCCAGAAAATGTGGTAGTAGTAGTGCTAAGTTTCAGTGTGTCAGAAAAAAGTGTGTCAGTTTTTAAAAAAAATCTCAGCACTGACTCATGGTTTCAATTGTTCTATTATTTTTCTAGCATTCTATACTATTATTTAACAACAATTATTATATACATACGGCCTATATATTATTAACTGTACTACTACTTTAAGTAGTAGTATTTACATAATAATAATAATAATAATAATATAATAATGGTACTGTAATGTCTGTAATAATAATAATAATAATAATAATAATAGTAATAATAATAAGAGTTTTGAAAAGTCACTACTACTGGAGCACTGACATTTACTACTACTATCTTTAAAGTGAAACATGACTACTACACGGATCACTACTACTACTACATTTCTAGCACTACTACTTTACTATTATTGGTAGTACAAGTTTGAAACTACTACTACTACTAGGGTTACTACTAATTAATAGTAGGCACCATTGTTTGAATTTTTCAGAAGAGTGATAAACACGGATTAAGCCCACTATTCATCTAGCAGACAGACTTACATTGTCACAACAACAAGAGACTACTATTGTTAATATATTCTACCCCTCAGATAAATACTAGAGCATTTAGTAATACACACAAAAAATAATAAACGATTTAATAACAATAACTATAGGCCTAAAAAGTCTTTTCAGAAATCTGTTTCTGTCAAATCAAAAATCAACAGAATGAGAGATAAGAAAGGGTTAAAGAAGAGGTTTCTTGAGAGAACGGATCAATAGACTACAAAACATTATGCACTAAAAAACAGTTATTACAACAACAACAACTTCTACTACTATTAGTGCTACACACTGCTATAGAGTTTGAAAATTCAAGAGTGATGAAACAAATTAAAACCACATTTTCATCTGTCCCCAGCTTAGCTCAGTCAAACAGTACTAGAATTATCAATATATTCTAAATCAGTTTTATTCTAGAGCATTTGAAATGCCACGAAAAATGGTGAACGATTTGAAACAACACTATAGGCCTAAAAAGTCTTTCAGAAATCTGTTCTCTGTCAAATGTCTAAAAAATCGAATAAGAGATAAGAAAGGGTTAAAGAGAGCTGGTTTCTTGTATGCAAATTCTATAGACCACAAAAATATTATATAATTGATACCCTGTTTGGCATTGGAGTATGCAAGGATTAGTGCTACAGTAGGCTATAGATATGCAAAATTCAAAAGAGTGATGAAACAAATTAAAACCACATTTTCATCTGTCCTCAGCTTAGCTCAGTCAAACAGTACTAGAATTATCAACATATTCTGCCTCAATTTTATTCTAGAGCATTTGAAATGCACAAAATATGGTGACCCATTTGAAATGAAATTTCAGTGTGTCAGTTTCAGTGTGTCAGTTCAGTGTCAAATGTTAAAAATAAATAAGTTTCAGTGTGTCATTTACAGCTTGTT
The DNA here is from genome assembly GCA_018105865.1 of Metaphire vulgaris. NCBI lineage: Eukaryota > Metazoa > Annelida > Clitellata > Crassiclitellata > Megascolecidae > Metaphire > Metaphire vulgaris. The sequence goes on from CM030861.1 coordinate 12,086,873, forward strand.
AGTTTCAGTGTGTCAGTTTCAGTGTGTCAGTTTCAGTGTGTCAGTTTCAGTGTGTCAGATTGTGTCACTTTCAGTGTGTCAGCAAAATTCAAAAGTTTCAGTGTGTCAGTGTATCAGTTTCAGTGTAGCTCAGTGTTTCAGTTTCAGTCAATTTCATTATGTCAGTTTCAGTTGTCAGTGTGTCAGTTTCAGTGTGTCAGTTTCAATGTGTCAGTGTGTCAGTTTCAGTGTGTCCATTGTGTCTCTTTCTCTCTCTCTCTCTCTCTCTCTCTCTCTCTCTATATCTATCTCTCTATCTATATATCTATTATATACTATCTATTTATATAATATATATATATATTATATATATATATATATATATATATATATATATATGTATATCATTTTTCTTAAATGTAAATATAAATTTATATTTATATTTACAGTGTCAGTTTCTCTAGTGTGTCAGTCTGTCTGTCTGTCTGTTTGGGCTACAGTAGGCTATAGATATGCAAAATTAAGTACACTACTACTACTACTACTACTACTACTACTACTACTACTACTACTATATATATATATATATCTGTTTGAAAGTCGCCTGCTGGCATGGAGCACTATAAAAAAGGGCACACATTTAAAAAAAAGAGCATAACACGGATCACTACTACTAACATTTTCTAGCACTACTAATACTATTATTACAACAACAGCAACTACTACTACTACTACTACTACTACAAAAATTACACTACTACTACTACTACTAGTAGTAGTAGTACATAATAATAATAATAATAATAATAATAATAATAATAATAATAATAATAATAATAATAAATAATAATGAGAGTTTGAAAGTCGCCACTGCAGCATGGGCACTGCTAAAAAAGGGCACTGCGCTTTAAAAAAGAGCACTATGCCTAAGCACGGATCACTACTACTACCACATTTTCTAGCACTACTAATACTATTATTACAACAACAACAACTACTACTACTACTACTACTACTAATATTTTAATAATTGAGTTTGAAAAGTTCAGAAGAGTGATGAAACAAATTAAGCCCACATATTCATCTGTCCTCAGCTTAGCTGAGTCAAACCGTACTAGAATTGTTAATATATTCTACCTCAGATTTATTCGAGAGCATTTGAAATGCCCCGAAAAATGGTGAACGATTTGAAACAACACTATAGGCCTAAAAGTCTTTCAGAAATCTGTTCTCTGTCAAATGTCAAAACATCGAATGAGAGATAAGAAAGGGTTAAAGAGAGCTGGTTTCTTGTATGCAAATTCTATAGACCACAAAAATATTATATAATTGATACCCTGTTTGGCATTGGAGTATGCAAGGATTAGTGCTACAGTAGGCTATAGATATGCAAAATTCAAAAGAGTGATGAAATAAATTAAAACCACATTTTCATCTGTCCCCAGCTTAGCTCAGTCAAACAGTACTAGAATTATCAATATATTCTAAATCAGTTTTATTCTAGAGCATTTGAAATGCCACGAAAAATGGTGAGCCATTTGAAATGACACTATAGGCCTACAAAGTCTTTCAGAAATCTGTTCTCTGTCAAATGTCTAAAAAATCGAATAAGAGATAAGAAAGGGTTAAAGAGAGCTGGTTTCTTGTATGCAAATTCTATAGACCACAAAATATTATATAATTGATACCCTGTTTGGCATTGAGTCATGCAAGGATTAGTGCTACAGCAGGCTATAGATATGCAAAATTCAAAAGAGTGATGAAACAAATTAAAACCACATTTTCATCTGTTCCCAGCTTAGCTCAGTCAAACAGTACAGAACTATCAACATATTCTGCCTCAATTTTATTCTAGAGCATTGTAAATGCCATTAAAATATGGTGACCCATTTGAAATGAAATTTCAGTGTGTCAGTTTCAGTGTGAAGTGTCAGTTTCAGTGTGTCAGCGTTTGTGTGTGTCATTTACAGTGTGTTAGTTTCAGTGTGTCGTTTCAGTGTCAGTTTCAGTGTGTCAGTTTCAGTGTGTCAGTGTGTCACTTTCAGTGTGTCAGTGTATCAGTTTCAGTGTGTCAGTGTATCAGTTTCAGTGTGCCAGTGTTTCAGTTTCAGTATGCCAGTTTCAGTATGTCAGTGTGTCGTTTCAGTGTGTCAGTTTCAGTGTGTCAGTTTCACGTGTCAGTGTGTCATTTTCAGTGTGTTCTCTCTCTCTCTCTCTCTCTCTCTCTCTCTCTCTCTCTCTCTATATATATATATATATATATATATATATATATATATATATATATATATATATATATACATTTAAATGTAAATATAAATATATATTTATATTTTATAGGTATATCTATTTCTCCTCCCTGTGTGTCTGTCTGTCTGTCTGTTTGGGCTACAGTAGGCTATATATATGCTGTCTGTTTTACTAGTACTACTACTACTACTATACTACTACTACTACTACTACTTACTACTACTACTACTACTACTACTACTACTACTACTACTACTACTACTAATATTAATAATGTGAGTTTGAAAGTCTGTGCTGCATGGAGCACTGCTAAAAAGGCACTGCGCCTTAAAAAAAAAAAGAGTATGGCCAAGCTAACGGATCACTACTACTACCACATTTTCTAGCACTACTAATACTATTATTACAACAACAACAACTACTACTACTACAACTACTACTACTACTACAAACTACTACTACTAGTAGTAGTAGTAGTACAATAATAATATAATAATAATAATAATAATAATAATAATAATAATAATAATAATAATAATAATAGTAATAATAATAATAGAGTTTGAAAGTTACTACTGCAGCATGGAGCACTGCTAAAAAAAGCGACTGCGCTTTTTAAAAAAGAGCACTGCGGCCTAAGCACGGATCACTACTACTACCACATTTTCTAGCACTACTAATACTATTATTACAACAACAATAACAACTACTACTACTACTACTACTACTACTAATATTAATAATAATTGAGTTTGAAAAGTTCAGAAGAGTGATGAAACAAATTAAGCCCACATATTCATCTGTCCTCAGCTTAGCTGAGTCAAACCGCACTAGAATTGTTAATATATTCTACTCAGATTTATTCGAGAGCATTTGAAATGCCCTTAAAAATGGTGAACGATTTGAAACAACACTATAGGCCTCCAAAAAGTCTTTTTCAGAAATCTGTTCTCTGTCAAATGTCAAAACATCGAATGAGAGATAAGAAAGGGTTAAAGAGAGCTGGTTTCTTGTATGCAAATTCTATAGACCACAAAAATATTATATAATTGATACCTGTTTTGACATTGAGTATGCAAGGATTAGTGCTACAGTAGGCTATAGATATGCAAAATTCAAAAGAGTGATGAAATAAATTAAAACCACATTTTCATCTGTCCCCAGCTTAGCTCAGTCAAACAGTACTAGAATTATCAATATATTCTAAATCAGTTTTATTCTAGAGCATTTGAAATGCCACAAAAAATGGTGAGCCATTTGAAATGACACTATAGGCCTACAAAGTCTTTTCAGAAATCTGTTCTCTGTCAAATGTCTAAAAAATCGAATAAGAGATAAGAAAGGGTTAAAGAGAGCTGGTTTTTGTATGCAAATTCTATAGACCACAAAAATATTATATAATTGATACCCTGTTTGGCATTGGAGTATGCAAGGATTAGTGCTACAGTAGGCTATAGATATGCAAAATTCAAAAGAGTGATGAAACAAATTAAAACCACATTTTCATCTGTCCCCAGCTTAGCTCAGTCAAACAGTACCAGAATTATCAACATATTCTGCCCAATTTTATTCTAGAGCATTGAAAATGCCACAAAATATGGTGACCCATTTGAAATGAAATTTCAGTGTGTCAGTTTCAGTGTGTCAGTTTTAGTGTCAGTTTCAGTGTGTCAGTTTCAGTGTGTCATTTATGGTGTGTTAGTTTCCAGTGTGTCGTTTCAAGTGTGTCAGTTTCAGTGTGTCAGTTTCAGTGTGTCAGTGTGTCACTTTCAGTGTGTCAGTGTGTCACTTCCAGCAGTGTGTCAGTGTATCAGTTTCAGTGTGCCAGTGTT
>CM030861.1:12096033-12226414 GCA_018105865.1 Metaphire vulgaris
CAAACAGGGTATCAATTATATAATATTTTTGTGGTCTATAGAATTTGCATACAAGAAACCAGCTCTCTTTAACCCTTTTCTTATCTCTCATTCGATGTTTTTGACATTTGACAGAGAACAGATTTCTGAAAACTTTTTTAGGACTATAGTGTTGTTTCAAAACTCGTTCACCATTTTTCACATTTCAAATGCTCTCGAATAAATCTGAGGTCCAATATATTAACAATTCTAGTACGGTTTGACTCAGCTAAGCTGGGGACAGATGAATATGTGGGCTTAAACATTGTTTCATCACTCTTCTGAACTTTTCAAACTCAATTATTATTAATATTAGTAGTAGTAGTAGTAGTAGTAGTAGTAGTTGTTAAAGTTGTAATAATAGTATTAGTAGTGCTAGAAAATGTGGTAGTAGTAGTGATAAATAATGGACTACTTTTAATGCTAAATTTTTAAAGCGATGCTGCGCACTAACAGTGCTCCATGCTTATGGGTACTTTCAAACTCTATTATTATTATTACTATTATTTATTATTATTATTATTATTATTATTATTATTATTATTATTATTATTATAGTTATTATTAACGTGTTTACTAGATAGTAGTAGTAGTAGTTGTAGTAGTAGTAGTAGTAGTAGTTGTGTAGTAGTTGACATTGTTGTTGTAATAATAGTATTAGTAGTGCTAGAAAATGTGGTAGTAGTAGTGATCCGTTGGTTAACTGCGCAGTGCTCTGTTTTTACCTGGTTTTTTTTTTAGCAGTGCTCCATGCTGCAGTAGGCGACTTTCAAACTCAATTATTACAAGTAGTAGTAGTAGTAGTAGTAGTAGTAGTAGTAGTAGTAGTAGTAGTAGTAGTAGTAGTAGTAGTAGTAGTAAAATATCTATAGCCTACTGTAGCCCAAACAGACAGACAGACAGACAGACACAGTGGGGAGAAATAGATAGGCCTATAGCTCTTAAATATAAATATAAATTTATATTTACATTTAAATGTGTACTATATATATATATATATATATATATATATATATATATATATATATATATATATATATATAGAGAGAGAGAGAGAGAGAGAGAGAGAGAGAGAGAGAGAGAGAGAGAGAGAAACTGACAAGACACACTGAAAACGGACACACTGACACACACTGAAAAACACACACTGACACACTGAAACTGACACACTGAAACTGACACACTGACATACTGAAACTGGCATACTGAAACTGAAACACTGGGGTTTGAAACTTGATTTACATGACACACTGAAACTTGATACACTGACACACTGAAACTGACACACTGACACACTGAAACTGACATCACTTAAACTGACACACTGAAACTGACACACTGAAACTAACACACTGTAAATGACTTAAACCCTTTCTTATCTGACACACTTTTACACATTTCACAAAGAACACACTGAACTGACACTGAAATTTCATTTCAAATGGGTCACCATATTTTGTGGCATTTCGAATGCTCTAGAATAAAATTGAGGCAGAATATGTTGATAATTCTAGTACTGTTTGACTGAGCTAAGCTGGGGACAGATGAAAATGTGGTTTTAATTTGTTTCATCACTCTTTTGAATTTTGCATATCTATAGCCTACTGTAGCACTAATCCTTGCATTCTCCAATGTCAAACAGGGTATCAATTATATAATATTTTTGTGGTCTATAGAATTTGCAACAAGAAACCAGCTCTCTTTAACCCTTTCTTATCTCTTATTCGATTTTTTTAGACATTTGACAGAGAACAGATTTCTGAAAGACTTTGTAGGCCTATAGTGTCATTTCAAATGGGTCACCATATTTTGTGGCATTTCGAATGCTCTAGAATAAAACTGATTTAGAATATATTGATAATTCTAGTACTGTTTGACTGAGCTAAGCTGGGGACAGATGAAAATGTGGTTTTAATTTATTTCATCACTCTTTTGAATTTTGCATATCTATAGCCTACTGTAGCACTAATCCTTGCATACTCCAATGCCAAACAGGGTATCAATTATATAATATTTTTGTGGTCTATAGAATTTGCATACAAGAAACCAGCTCTCTTTAACCCTTTCTTATCTCTCATTCGATGTTTTTGACATTTGACAGAGAACAGATTTCTGAAAGACTTTTTAGGCCTATAGTGTTGTTTCAAATCGTTCACCATTTTTCGGGGCATTTCAAATGCTCTCGAATAAATCTGAGGTAGAATATATTAACAATTCTAGTACGGTTTGACTCAGCTAAGCTGGGGACAGATGAATATGTGGGCTTAATTTGTTTCATCACTCTTCTGAACTTTTCAAACTCAATTATTATTAATATTAGTAGTAGTAGTAGTAGTAGTAGTAGTTGTTGTTGTTGTTGTAATAATAGTATTAGTAGTGCTAGAAAATGTGGTAGTAGTAGTGATCCGTGCTTAGGCCGCAGTGCTCTTTTTTTAAAGCGCAGTGCGCTTTTTTTAACAGTGCTCCATGCTGCAGTAGGCGACTTTCAAACTCTATTATTATTATTACTATTATTATTATTATTATTATTATTATTATTATTATTATTATTATTATTATTATTATTATTATTATTATTATTATTATTATTATTATTATGTGTACTACTACTACTAGTAGTAGTAGTAGTAGTAGTAGTAGTAGTAGTAGTAGTAGTAGTAGTAGTTGTTGTTGTTGTAATAATAGTATTAGTAGTGCTAGAAAATGTGGTAGTAGTAGTGATCCGTGCTTAGGCCGCAGTGCTCTTTTTTTTAAGGCGCAGTGCCCTTTTTTTTAGCAGTGCTCCATGCTGCAGTAGGCGACTTTCAAACTCAATTATTATTAATATTAGTAGTAGTAGTAGTAGTAGTAGTAGTAGTAGTAGTAGTAGTAGTAGTAGTAGTAGTAGTAGTAGTAGTGAATTTTTTTGCATATCTATAGCCTACTGTAGCCCAAACAGACAGACAGACAGACACACAGTGTGGGAGAAATAGATAGGCCTATAGCTCTTAAATATAAATATAAATTTATATTTACATTTAAATGTGTATATATATATATATATATATATATATATATATATATATATATATATATATATATATATATATATATATAGATAGAGAGAGAGAGAGAGAGAGAGAGAGAGAGAGAGAGAGAGAGAGAGAAACGGACACACTGACACACTGAAAATGACACACTGACACATTGAAACTGACACACTGAAACTGACACACTGAAACTGACACACTGACATACTGAAACTGGCATACTGAAACTGAAACACTGGCACACTGAAACTGATACACTGACACACTGAAACTGATACACTGACACACTGAAAGTGACACACTGACACACTGAAACTGACACACTGAAACTGACACACTGAAACTGACACACTGAAACTAACACACTGTAAATGACACACTGAAACTGACACACTGAAACTGACACACTGAAACTGACACACTGAAATTTCATTTCAAATGGGTCACCATATTTTGTGGCATTTCGAATGCTCTAGAATAAAATTGAGGCAGAATATGTTGATAATTCTAGTACTGTTTGACTGAGCTAAGCTGGGGACAGATGAAAATGTGGTTTTAATTTGTTTCATCACTCTTTTGAATTTTGCATATCTATAGCCTACTGTAGCACTAATCCTTGCATACTCCAATGCCAAACAGGGTATCAATTATATAATATTTTTGTGGTCTATAGAATTTGCATACAAGAAACCAGCTCTCTTTAACCCTTTCTTATCTCTTATTCGATTTTTTAGACATTTGACAGAGAACAGATTTCTGAAAGACTTTGTAGGCCTATAGTGTCATTTCAAATGGCTCACCATTTTTCGTGGCATTTCAAATGCTCTAGAATAAAACTGATTTAGAATATATTGATAATTCTAGTACTGTTTGACTGAGCTAAGCTGGGGACAGATGAAAATGTGGTTTTAATTTATTTCATCACTCTTTTGAATTTTGCATATCTATAGCCTACTGTAGCACTAATCCTTGCATACTCCAATGCCAAACAGGGTATCAATTATATAATATTTTTGTGGTCTATAGAATTTGCATACAAGAAACCAGCTCTCTTTAACCCTTTCTTATCTCTCATTCGATGTTTTTGACATTTGACAGAGAACAGATTTCTGAAAGACTTTTTAGGCCTATAGTGTTGTTTCAAATCGTTCACCATTTTTCGGGGCATTTCAAATGCTCTCGAATAAATCTGAGGTAGAATATATTAACAATTCTAGTACGGTTTGACTCAGCTAAGCTGGGGACAGATGAATATGTGGGCTTAATTTGTTTCATCACTCTTCTGAACTTTTCAAACTCAATTATTATTAATATTAGTAGTAGTAGTAGTAGTAGTAGTTGTTGTTGTTGTTGTAATAATAGTATTAGTAGTGCTAGAAAATGTGGTAGTAGTAGTGATCCGTGCTTAGGCCGCAGTGCTCTTTTTTTAAAGCGCAGTGCGCTTTTTTTAGCAGTGCTCCATGCTGCAGTAGGCGACTTTCAAACTTTCAAACTTATTATTATTATTACTATTATTATTATTATTATTATTATTATTATTATTATTATTATTATTATTATTATTATTATTACTACTACTACTACTACTACTACTAGTAGTAGTAGTAGTAGTAGTAGTAGTAGTAGTAGTTGTAGTAGTAGTAGTTGTTGTTGTTGTAATAATAGTATTAGTAGTGCTAGAAAATGTGGTAGTAGTAGTGATCCGTGCTTAGGCCGCAGTGCTCTTTTTTTAGGGCGCAGTGCTTTTTTAGCAGTGCTCCATGCTGCAGTAGGCGACTTTCAAACTCAATTATTATTAATATTAGTAGTAGTAGTAGTAGTAGTAGTAGTAGTAGTAGTAGTAGTAGTAGTAGTAGTAGTAGTAGTAGTAGTAGTAGTGAATTTTTTTGCATATCTATAGCCTACTGTAGCCCAAACAGACAGACAGACAGACACACAGTGTGGGAGAAATAGATAGGCCTATAGCTCTTAAATATAAATATAAATTTATATTTACATTTAAATGTGTATATATATATATATATATATATATATATATATATATATATATATATATATATATATATATATATAGAGAGAGATATAGAGAGAGAGAGAGAGAGAGAGAGAGAGAGAGAGAAACGGACACACTGACACACTGAAAATGACACACTGACACATTGAAACTGACAAACTGAAACTGACACACTGACACACTGACACACTGAAACTGGCATACTGAAACTGAAACACTGGCACACTGAAACTGATACACTGACACACTGAAACTGATACACTGACACACTGAAAGTGACACACTGACACACTGAAACTGACACACTGAAACTGACACACTGAAACTTGCACACAAAACTAACACACTGAAATGACACACTTAAACTGACACACTGAAACTGACACAAAACTGACACACTGAAACTGACACACTGAAATTTCATTTCAAATGGGTCACCATATTTTGTGGCATTTCGAATGCTCTAGAATAAAATTGAGGCAGAATATGTTGATAATTCTAGTACTGTTTGACTGAGCTAAGCTGGGGACAGATGAAAATGTGGTTTTAATTTGTTTCATCACTCTTTTGAATTTTGCATATCTATAGCCTACTGTAGCACTAATCCTTGCATACTCCAATGCCAAACAGGGTATCAATTATATAATATTTTTGTGGTCTATAGAATTTGCATACAAGAAACCAGCTCTCTTAAACCCTTTCTTATCTCTCATTCGATTTTTTAGACATTTGACAGAGAACAGATTTCTGAAAGACTTTGTAGGCCTATAGTGTCGTTTCAAATGGCTCACCATTTTTCGTGGCATTTCAAATGCTCTAGAATAAAACTGATTTAGAATATATTGATAATTCTAGTACTGTTTGACTGAGCTAAGCTGGGGACAGATGAAAATGTGGTTTTAATTTATTTCATCACTCTTTTGAATTTTGCATATCTATAGCCTACTGTAGCACTAATCCTTGCATACTCCAATGCCAAACAGGGTATCAATTATATAATATTTTTGTGGTCTATAGAATTTGCATACAAGAAACCAGCTCTCTTTAACCCTTTCTTATCTCTCATTCGATGTTTTTGACATTTGACAGAGAACAGATTTCTGAAAGACTTTTTAGGCCTATAGTGTTGTTTCAAATCGTTCACCATTTTTCGGGCATTTCAAATGCTCTCGAATAAATCTGAGGTAGAATATATTAACAATTCTAGTACGGTTTGACTCAGCTAAGCTGGGGACAGATGAATATGTGGGCTTAATTTGTTTCATCACTCTTCTGAACTTTTCAAACTCAATTATTATTAATATTAGTAGTAGTAGTAGTAGTAGTAGTTGTTGTTGTTGTTGTTGTAATAATAGTATTAGTAGTGCTAGAAAATGTGGTAGTAGTAGTGATCCGTGCTTAGGCCGCAGTGCTCTTTTTTAAAGCGCAGTGCGCTTTTTTTAACAGTGCTCCATGCTGCAGTAGGCGACTTTCAAACTCTATTATTATTATTATTATTATTATTATTATTATTATTATTATTATTATTATTATTATTATTATTATTATTATTATTATTATTATGTGTACTACTACTACTACTACTAGTAGTAGTAGTAGTAGTAGTAGTAGTAGTAGTAGTAGTTAGTAGTAGTAGTAGTAGTAGTTGTTGTTGTAATAATAGTATTAGTAGTGCTAGAAAATGTGGTAGTAGTAGTGATCCGTGCTTAGGCCGCAGTGCTCTTTTTTTTAAGGCGCAGTGCGCTTTTTTTAGCAGTGCTCCATGCTGCAGTAGGCGACTTTCAAACTCAATTATTATTAATATTAGTAGTAGTAGTAGTAGTAGTAGTAGTAGTAGTAGTAGTAGTAGTAGTAGTAGTAGTAGTACTGAATTTTTGCATATCTATAGCCTACTGTAGCCCAAACAGACAGACAGACAGACACACAGTGTGGGAGAAATAGATAGGCCTATAGCTCTTAAATATAAATATAAATTTATATTTACATTTAAATGTGTGTATATATATATATATATATATATATATATATATATATATATATATATATATATATATATATATATATATAGATAGAGAGAGAGAGAGAGAGAGAGAGAGAGAGAGAGAGAGAGAGAGAGAGAGAACTGACACACTGACACACTGAAAACTGACACACTGACACATTGAAACTGACACACTGAAACTGACACACTGAAACTGACACACTGAAACTGACACACTGAAACTTGACACACTGAAACTGACTGAAACTGGCATACTGAAACTGAAACACTGGCACACTGAAACTGATACACTGACACACTGAAACTGATACACTGACACACTGAAAGTGACACACTGACACACTGAAACTGACACACACACTGAACTGACACACTGAAACTGACACACTGAAACTAACACACTGTAAATGACACACTGAAACTGACACACTAAAACTGACACACTGAAACTGACACACTGAAACTGACACACTGAAATTTCATTTCAAATGGGTCACCATATTTTGTGGCATTTCGAATGCTCTAGAATAAAATTGAGGCAGAATATGTTGATAATTCTAGTACTGTTTGACTGAGCTAAGCTGGGGACAGATGAAAATGTGGTTTTAATTTGTTTCATCACTCTTTTGAATTTTGCATATCTATAGCCTACTGTAGCACTAATCCTTGCATACTCCAATGCCAAACAGGGTATCAATTATATAATATTTTTGTGGTCTATAGAATTTGCATACAAGAAACCAGCTCTCTTTAACCCTTTCTTATCTCTTATTCGATTTTTTAGACATTTGACAGAGAACAGATTTCTGAAAGACTTTGTAGGCCTATAGTGTCGTTTCAAATGGCTCACCATTTTTCGTGGCATTTCAAATGCTCTAGAATAAAACTGATTTAGAATATATTGATAATTCTAGTACTGTTTGACTGAGCTAAGCTGGGGACAGATGAAAATGTGGTTTTAATTTATTTCATCACTCTTTTGAATTTTGCATATCTATAGCCTACTGTAGCACTAATCCTTGCATACTCCAATGCCAAACAGGGTATCAATTATATAATATTTTTGTGGTCTATAGAATTTGCATACAAGAAACCAGCTCTCTTTAACCCTTTCTTATCTCTCATTCGATGTTTTTGACATTTGACAGAGAACAGATTTCTGAAAGACTTTTTTTAGGCCTATAGTGTTGTTTCAAATCGTTCACCATTTTTCGGGCATTTCAAATGCTCTCGAAATAAATCTGAGGTAGAATATATTAACAATTCTAGTACGGTTTGACTCAGCTAAGCTGGGGACAGATGAATATGTGGGCTTAATTTGTTTCATCACTCTTCTGAACTTTTCAAACTCAATTATTATTAATATTAGTAGTAGTAGTAGTAGTAGTAGTAGTTGTTGTTGTTGTTGTAATAATAGTATTAGTAGTGCTAGAAAATGTGGTAGTAGTAGTGATCCGTGCTTAGGCCGCAGTGCTCTTTTTTAAAGCGCAGTGCGCTTTTTTTAGCAGTGCTCCATGCTGCAGTAGGCGACTTTCAAACTCTATTATTATTATTACTATTATTATTATTATTATTATTATTATTATTATTATTATTATTATTATTATTATTATTATATATTATATTACTACTACTACTACTACTACTAGTAGTAGTAGTAGTAGTAGTAGTAGTAGTAGTAGTAGTAGTAGTAGTTGTTGTTGTTGTAATAATAGTATTAGTAGTGCTAGAAAATGTGGTAGTAGTAGTGATCCGTGCTTAGGCCGCAGTGCTCTTTTTTTTTTTAGGCGCAGTGCGCTTTTTAGCAGTGCTCCATGCTGCAGTAGGCGACTTTCAAACTCAATTATTATTAATAGTAGTAGTAGTAGTAGTAGTAGTAGTAGTAGTAGTAGTAGTAGTAGTAGTAGTAGTAGTAGTAGTAGTAGTAGTGAATTTTTTGCATATCTATAGCCTACTGTAGCCCAAACAGACAGACAGACAGACACACAGTGTGGGAGAAATAGATAGGCCTATAGCTCTTAAATATAAATATAAATTTATATTTACATTTAAATAATATATATATATATATATATATATATATATATATATATATATATATAGAGAGAGATAGATTATATAATATTTTTGAGAGAGAGAGAGAGAGAGAGAGAGACAGACTGAAACTGACACTGGACACACTGACACACTGACACACTGAACACTGAAACTGACACACTGACACACAAACTGACAACTGAAACTGACACACTGAAACGGACTGAAACTACACACACTGATACTGACACACTGAAACTGACACACACACTGAAAATGCTCACTGAACACTGAAACTGGCATACTGAAACTGAAACACTGAAACACTGAAACTGTTTACACTGACACACTTTTGAAACTGATACACTGAGGCACAATATGTTGAGTGACACACTGACACACTGAAACTGACACACTGAAACTGACATCACTGAAACTTTGCATAGAAGCACTGAAACTAACCTTGCATACACTGTAAAATGACACACTTTGAAACTTTTACACTTGAAACTGACACTAAAACTGACAGACTTTGACACTGACACACTGAAATTTCATTTCAAATGGGTCACCATACCATTTTTGTGGCATTTCAAATGCTCTAGAATAAAATTGAGGCAGAATATGTTGATAATTCTAGTACTGTTTGACTGAGCTAAGCTGGGGACAGATGAAAATGTGGTTTTAATTTATTTCATCACTCTTTTGAATTTTGCATATCTATAGCCTACTGTAGCACTAATCCTTGCATACTCCAATGCCAAACAGGGTATCAATTATATAATATTTTTGTGGTCTATAGAATTTGCATACAAGAAACCAGCTCTCTTTAACCCTTTCTTATCTCTCATTCGATGTTTTTGACATTTGACAGAGAACAGATTTCTGAAAGACTTTTTAGGCCTATAGTGTTGTTTCAAATCGTTCACCATTTTTCGGGGCATTTCAAATGCTCTCGAATAAATCTGAGGTAGAATATATTAACAATTCTAGTACGGTTTGACTCAGCTAAGCTGGGGACAGATGAATATGTGGGCTTAATTTGTTTCATCACTCTTCTGAACTTTTCAAACTCAATTATTATTAATATTAGTAGTAGTAGTAGTAGTAGTAGTAGTTGTTGTTGTTGTTGTAATAATAGTATTAGTAGTGCTAGAAAATGTGGTAGTAGTAGTGATCCGTGCTTAGGCCGCAGTGCTCTTTTTTTAAAGCGCAGTGCGCTTTTTTTTTAGCAGTGCTCCATGCTGCAGTAGGCGACTTTCAAACTCTATTATTATTATTACTATTATTATTATTATTATTATTATTATTATTATTATTATTATTATTATTATTATTATTATTATTATTATTATTATTATTAGAAAACTACTACTACTACTACTACTACTAGTAGTAGTAGTAGTAGTAGTAGTAGTAGTAGTAGTAGTAGTAGTAGTAGTAGTAGTAGAAAATGTAGTAGTTTTTGCATATCTCTATAGCCTACTGTAGCCCAAACAGACAGACAGACAGACAGACAGTGGGAGAAATAGATAGGCCTATAGCTCTTAAATATAAATATAAATTTATATTTAAATTTAAATGTGTATAATATATATATATATATATATATATATATATATATATATATATATATATAGTAGAGAGAGAGAGAGAGAGAGAGAGAGAGAGAGAGAGAGAGAGAACTGACACACTGACACACTGAAAGTGACACACTGACACACTGACAGACAGACAGACACACTGACACTGAACACTGACACTGACATACTGAAACTGACACACTGACACACACTGAAAATGACACACTGACACATTGAAACTGACACACTAACACACTGGACTGACTGACGCACAAACTGACACACTGAAACCGACAAACTGACACACTGAAACTGACACAATGACACACTGAAACTCACAAATTGACACACTGAAACTGACACACTGACACACTGAAACTGACATACTGAAATTGACACACTGACACACTGAAAATGACACACTAACACACTGGAACTGAGGCACCGAAACTGACACACTGAAACTGGCACTCTGACACACTGAACCTGGCACACTGACACACTGAAACTGACACACTGAAACTGAGGCACACTGACACACTGACAATGAACTGACTGACACACTGAAACTGACACACTGACACACTGAAACTGACACACTGAAACTGGCACTCTGACACACTGAACCTGGCACACTGACACACTGAAACTGACACACCGAACCTGGCACACTCACACGCTGAAAGTGACACACTGAAACTGACACACTGACACACTGAAACTGACACACTGACACTGACTGAAACACACTGAACACACTGACACACTGAACCTGGCACACTGACTTATACTGACACACTGACACACTTAAACTGACACACTGACACACTGAAACTGACACACTGACACACCTGAAACACTGACACACTGACATACTGAAACTGACACACTGACACACTGAAACTGGCAACTGAAACTGAAACACTGATAATTCTGAAACTGATACACTGACACACTGAAACTGATACACTGACACACTGAAACTGAAAGTTTTACACACTGAACACATCACACTGACACACTGAAACTGACACTGAAATGACACTATCCTTACAAAGTCTTCCAAAAATCTGTTCTATGTCAAATGCCTAAAAATCGAATGAGAGATAAGAAGGGATTTAAGAGAGCTGGTTTCTTTAAGACCACAAAATTATTATATAATTGATACCCTTTTGACATTGGAGAATGAAAGGATGTGTGCTACAGTACTATAAACATACATTGGAGAATGCAAGGATGCTCATTTTTGAAATAAATGCTCTCTAAATCTGAGGTAGAATATATTAACAATTCTAGTACGGTTTGACTCAGCTAAGCTGGGGACAGATGAATATGTGGGCTTAATTTGTTTCATCACTCTTCTGAACTTTTGAAACTCAATTATTATTAATATTAGTAGTAGTAGTAGTAGTAGTTGTTGTTGTTGTTGTAATAATAGTATTAGCAGTGCTAGAAAATGTGGTAGTAGTAGTGATCCGTGCTTAGGCCGCAGTGTTCTTTTTTAAAGCGCAGTGCGCTTTTTTTTTAGCAGTGCTCCATGCTGCAGTAGGCGACTTTCAAACTCAATTATTATTAATATTAGTAGTAGTAGTAGTAGTAGTAGTAGTAGTAGTAGTAGTAGTAGTAGTAGTAGTAGTACTACTGAATTTTTGCATATCTAGCCTACTACTAGTAGCCCAAACAGCAGACAGACAAACAGACAGACAGACAGGCAGACAGTGTGGGAGAAATAGATAGGCCTATAGCTCTTATTTTATAAATATAAATTTATATTTAAATTTAAATGTGTATATATATATATATATATATATATATATATATATATATATAGAGAGAGAGAGAGAGAGAGAGAGAGAGAGAGAGAGAGAGAGACACTGACACACTGACACACTGAAAATGACACACTGACACATTGAAACTGACACACTGAAACTGACACACTGACACACTGACACAGTGTGGGACACACTGAAACTGAAACACTGAAACACTATACTGAAACTGACACACTGACACTGGCACACTGAAACTGATACACTGACACACTGAAACTGATACACTGACACACACTGACACACTGACACACTGAAACTGACACACTGAAACTGACAACTGACACACTAAACACACACTATAAACTTTACACACTGTAAATGACACACTGAAACCCACACTGAAACTGACACTGAAACTACACACTGAAAAGAACAGACACTGAAATTTCATTTCAAATGGGTCACCATATTTTTGTGGCATTTCAAATGCTCTAGAATAAAAATTGAGGCAGAATATGTTGATAATTCTAGTACTGTTTGACTGAGCTAAGCTGGGGACAGATGAAAATGTGGTTTTAATTTGTTTCATCACTCTTTTGAATTTTGCATATCTATAGCCTACTGTAGCACTAATCCTTGCATACTCCAATGCCAAACAGGGTATCAATTATATAATATTTTTGTGGTCTATAGAATTTGCATACAAGAAACCAGCTCTCTTAAACCCTTTCTTATCTCTTATTCGATTTTTAGACATTTGACAGAGAACAGATTTCTGAAAGACTTTGTAGGCCTATAGTGTCATTTCAAATGGCTCACCATTTTTTGTGGCATTTCAAATGCTCTAGAATAAAACTGATTTAGAATATATTGATAATTCTAGTACTGTTTGACTGAGCTAAGCTGGGGACAGATGAAAATGTGGTTTTAATTTATTTCATCACTCTTTTGAATTTTGCATATCTATAGCCTACTGTAGCACTAATCCTTGCATACTCCAATGCCAAACAGGGTATCAATTATATAATATTTTTGTGGTCTATAGAATTTGCATACAAGAAACCAGCTCTCTTTAACCCTTTCTTATCTCTCATTCGATGTTTTTGACATTTGACAGAGAACAGATTTCTGAAAGACTTTTTAGGCCTATAGTGTTGTTTCAAATCGTTCACCATTTTTCGGGGCATTTCAAATGCTCTCGAATAAATCTGAGGTAGAATATATTAACAATTCTAGTACGGTTTGACTCAGCTAAGCTGGGGACAGATGAATATGTGGGCTTAATTTGTTTCATCACTCTTCTGAACTTTTCAAACTCAATTATTATTAATATTAGTAGTAGTAGTAGTAGTAGTAGTAGTTGTTGTTGTTGTTGTAATAATAGTATTAGTAGTGCTAGAAAATGTGGTAGTAGTAGTGATCCGTGCTTAGGCATAGTGCTCTTTTTTTTAGCGCAGTGCGCTTTTTTTACAGTGCTCCATGCTGCAGTAGGCGACTTTCAAACTCTATTATTATTATTACTATTATTATTATTATTATTATTATTATTATTATTATTATTATTATTATTATTATTATTATTATTATTATTATTATTATTATTATTAGTACTACTACTACTAGTAGTAGTAGTAGTAGTAGTAGTAGTAGTAGTAGTAGTAGTTGTAGTAGTAGTAGTTGTTGTTGTTGTAATAATAGTATTAGTAGTGCTAGAAAATGTGGTAGTAGTAGTGATCCGTGCTTAGGCCGCAGTGCTCTTTTTTTAAGGCGCAGTGCGCTTTTTTTAGCAGTGCTCCATGCTGCAGTAGGCGACTTTCAAACTCAATTATTATTAATATTAGTAGTAGTAGTAGTAGTAGTAGTAGTAGTAGTAGTAGTAGTAGTAGTAGTAGTAGTAGTAGTACTGAATTTTTGCATATCTATAGCCTACTGTAGCCCAAACAGACAGACAGACAGACACACAGTGTGGGAGAAATAGATAGGCCTATAGCTCTTAAATATAAATATAAATTTATATTTACATTTAAATGTGTAATATATATATATATATATATATATATATATATATATATATATATATATATATATAGAGAGAGATATATATATATATAGAGAGAGAGAGAGAGAGAGAGAGAGAGAGAGAAACAGAGACACTGACACACTGAAACTGACACACTGAAACACACACTGAACACACACTGAAAACTGACACACTGACACACACTGAAACTGACACACTGAAACTGACACACTGAAACTGACACACTGACACACTGAAACTGACACACTGACATACTGAAACTGGCAACTGAAACTGAAACACTGGCACACTGAAACTGATACACTGACACACTGAAACTGATACACTGACACACTGAAAGTGACACACTGACACACTGAAACTGACACACTGAAACTGACACACTGAAACTGACACACTGAAACTAACACACTGTAAATGACACACTGAACACTGAACACTGAAACACTGACACACTGAAACTGAAAGACTGAAATTTCATTTCAAATGGGTCACCATATTTTGTGGCATTTCGAATGCTCTAGAATAAAATTGAGGCAGAATATGTTGATAATTCTAGTACTGTTTGACTGAGCTAAGCTGGGGACAGATGAAAATGTGGTTTTAATTTGTTTCATCACTCTTTTGAATTTTGCATATCTATAGCCTACTGTAGCACTAATCCTTGCATACTCCAATGCCAAACAGGGTATCAATTATATAATATTTTTGTGGTCTATAGAATTTGCATACAAGAAACCAGCTCTCTTTAACCCTTTCTTATCTCTTATTCGATTTTTTAGACATTTGACAGAGAACAGATTTCTGAAAGACTTTGTAGGCCTATAGTGTCATTTCAAATGGCTCACCATTTTTCGTGGCATTTCAAATGCTCTAGAATAAAACTGATTTAGAATATATTGATAATTCTAGTACTGTTTGACTGAGCTAAGCTGGGGACAGATGAAAATGTGGTTTTAATTTATTTCATCACTCTTTTGAATTTTGCATCTATAGCCTACTGTAGCACTAATCCTTGCATACTCCAATGCCAAACAGGGTATCAATTATATAATATTTTTGTGGTCTATAGAATTTGCATACAAGAAACCAGCTCTCTTTAACCCTTTCTTATCTCTCATTCGATGTTTTTGACATTTGACAGAGAACAGATTTCTGAAAGACTTTTTAGGCCTATAGTGTTGTTTCAAATCGTTCACCATTTTTCGGGGCATTTCAAATGCTCTCGAATAAATCTGAGGTAGAATATATTAACAATTCTAGTACGGTTTGACTCAGCTAAGCTGGGGACAGATGAATATGTGGGCTTAATTTGTTTCATCACTCTTCTGAACTTTTCAAACTCAATTATTATTAATATTAGTAGTAGTAGTAGTAGTAGTTGTTGTTGTTGTTGTAATAATAGTATTAGTAGTGCTAGAAAATGTGGTAGTAGTAGTGATCCGTGCTTAGGCCGCAGTGCTCTTTTTTTAAAGCGCAGTGCGCTTTTTTTAGCAGTGCTCCATGCTGCAGTAGGCGACTTTCAAACTCTAATTATTATTATTATTATTATTATTATTATTATTATTATTATTATTATTATTATTATTATTATTATTATTATTATTATTATTATTATTACTACTACTACTACTAGTAGTAGTAGTAGTAGTAGTAGTAGTAGTAGTAGTAGTAGTAGTTGTAGTAGTAGTTGTTGTTGTTGTTGTAATAATAGTATTAGTAGTGCTAGAAAATGTGGTAGTAGTAGTGATCCGTGCTTAGGCCGCAGTGCTCTTTTTTTTAAGGCGCAGTGCGCTTTTTTTAGCAGTGCTCCATGCTGCAGTAGGCGACTTTCAAACTCAATTATTATTAATATTAGTAGTAGTAGTAGTAGTAGTAGTAGTAGTAGTAGTAGTAGTAGTAGTAGTAGTAGTAGTAGTAGTAGTAGTGAATTTTTTTGCATATCTATAGCCTACTGTAGCCCAAACAGACAGACAGACAGACACACAGTGTGGGAGAAATAGATAGGCCTATAGCTCTTAAATATAAATATAAATTTATATTTACATTTAAATGTGTGTATATATATATATATATATATATATATATATATATATATATATATATATATATATATATATATATAGAGAGAGAGAGAGAGAGAGAGAGAGAGAGAGAGAGAGAGAAACGGACACACTGACACACTGAAAATGACACACTGACACATTGAAACTGACACACTGAAACTGACACACTGAAACACACACTGACAACTGAACACTGACACTGACACACTGAAACTGGCATACTGAAACTGAAACACTGGCACACTGAAACTGTGATACACTGACACACTGAAACTGATACACTGACACACTGAAACTGACACACTGAACACTGAAACTGACACAAACTGACTGAAACTGACACACTGAAACTTGTGGTCTACTAAATTTGACACACTGAAAACTGACACACTGAAACTGACACTTTTTAACTTTCACACTGAAATTTCTGACACACTGAAATTTCATTTCAAATGGGTCACCATTTTTGTGGCATTTCAAATGCTCTAGAATAAAATTGAGGCAGAATATGTTGATAATTCTAGTACTGTTTGACTGAGCTAAGCTGGGGACAGATGAAAATGTGGTTTTAATTTGTTTCATCACTCTTTTGAATTTTGCATATCTATAGCCTACTGTAGCACTAATCCTTGCATACTCCAATGCCAAACAGGGTATCAATTATATAATATTTTTGTGGTCTATAGAATTTGCATACAAGAAACCAGCTCTCTTTAACCCTTTCTTATCTCTTATTCGATTTTTTTAGACATTTGACAGAGAACAGATTTCTGAAAGACTTTGTAGGCCTATAGTGTCATTTCAAATGGCTCACCATTTTTGTGGCATTTCAAATGCTCTAGAATAAAACTGATTTAGAATATATTGATAATTCTAGTACTGTTTGACTGAGCTAAGCTGGGGACAGATGAAAATGTGGTTTTAATTTATTTCATCACTCTTTTGAATTTTGCATATCTATAGCCTACTGTA
Source organism: Metaphire vulgaris (assembly GCA_018105865.1). Classification (NCBI taxonomy): domain Eukaryota; kingdom Metazoa; phylum Annelida; class Clitellata; order Crassiclitellata; family Megascolecidae; genus Metaphire; species Metaphire vulgaris. The sequence goes on from CM030861.1 coordinate 12,113,571, forward strand.
GCACTAATCCTTGCATACTCCAATGCCAAACAGGGTATCAATTATATAATATTTTTGTGGTCTATAGAATTTGCATACAAGAAACCAGCTCTCTTTAACCCTTTTCTTATCTCTCATTCGATGTTTTTGACATTTGACAGAGAACAGATTTCTGAAAGACTTTTTAGGCCTATAGTGTTGTTTCAAATCGTTCACCATTTTTCGGGGCATTTCAAATGCTCTCGAATAAATCTGAGGTAGAATATATTAACAATTCTAGTACGGTTTGACTCAGCTAAGCTGGGGACAGATGAATATGTGGGCTTAATTTGTTTCATCACTCTTCTGAACTTTTCAAACTCAATTATTATTAATATTAATAGTAGTAGTAGTAGTAGTAGTAGTAGTTGTTGTTGTTGTTGTTGTAATAATAATAGTATTAGTAGTGCTAGAAAATGTGGTAGTAGTAGTGATCCGTGCTTTAGGCCGCAGTGCTCTTTTTTAAAAAGCAGTGCGCTTTTTTAGCAGTGCTCCATGCTGCAGTAGGCGACTTTCAAACTCTATTATTATTATTACTATTTATTATTATTATTATTATTATTATTATTATTATTATTATTATTATTATTATTATTATATACTACTACTACTACTACTAGTAGTAGTAGTAGTAGTAGTAGTAGTAGTAATTTTTGCATATCTAGTAGCCTGTTGTAGCCCAAACAGACAGACAGACAGACAGACAGTGTGGGAGAAATAGATAGGCCTATAGCTCTTAAATATAAATATAAATTTATATTTAAGTTTAAATGCTGCAGTAGGACTTTCAAACTATAAATATATATATATATATATATATATATATATATAGTATATATATATATATATAGTAGTAGTAGTATATAATATTTGCATATCTATAGCCTAGAGAGAGAGAAACAGAGAGACAGACAGAGAGAGAGAGAGAGAGAAATAGACACACTGATAGCACTGAAATAAATACACACTGATACACACATACTGTGACACACTGACACACTGAAACGGACATACTGAAACTGACACACTGACACACTGAAAATGACACACTGACACACTGAAACTGAAACTGACACACTGAAACTGACACACTGAAACTGAAACACTGAAAACTGACACACTGAAACTGACACACTGAAACACTGACACACTGAAACTGACACACTGAAACTGACACACTGAAACTGACACACTGAAACTGACACACTGAAACTGACACACACTGAAACTGACACACTGACACTGACACACTGAAACTGACACACTGACACACTGAAACTGACACACTGAAACTGAACACACACACACTGACACACTGAAACACACTGACACTGAACCTGACACACACTGAAACTGACACTGAAACTGACACACTGAAACTGACACACTGACACACTGAAAGTGACACTGAAACCGACACACACACACTGAAACTGACACACACTGACACACTGAAAAAATTGACACACTGAAACTGGCACTCTTTGACACACTGAACCTGGCACACTGACACACTGAAACTGACACACCGAATTTGGCACACTCACACGCTGAAAGTGACACACTGAAACTGACACACTGACACACTGAAACTGACAAACTGACACACTGAAACTGACACACTGACACACTGAAAACCAGCAAACTTTAATCACTTTATACTCTCATTCACACTTACACACTTGAAACTGAACAGACTGACACACTTTGTAGACACACTGACACACTGAAACTGGGTCACTGACATTTTGAAACTGACACACTGAAACTGCTCTGACTAAAACTGGCACACTGAAACTGATAATTCTGGTACACTTTGACTGATACACTGACACACTGAAAATGACACACTGACACACTGAAACTGACACTTTTGAAACTGACACACTGAAATGACACTATAATCTTGCAAAGTCTTCCAAAAATCTGTTCTATGTCAAATATATAAAAATTTTGTGGAGAGAATTTGCAAGAAGAAACCAGCTAAGAGAGCTGGTTTCTTGCTATCATTCACAAAATTATTATATAATTGATAGAGAACAGACATTGGAGAATGACAAGGATGTGTGCCTACAGTGTTGTAAAATACATTGGAGAATTCAAGGATGCTCTCGAATAAATCTGAGGTAGAATATATTAACAATTCTAGTACGGTTTGACTCAGCTAAGCTGGGGACAGATGAATATGTGGGCTTAATTTGTTTCATCACTCTTCTGAACTTTTCAAACTCAATTATTATTAATATTAGTAGTAGTAGTAGTAGTTGTTGTTGTTGTAATAATAGTATTAGTAGTGCTAGAAAATGTGGTAGTAGTAGTGATCCGTGCTTAGGCCGCAGTGTTCTTTTTTTTAAGGCGCAGTGCGCTTTTTTTAGCAGTGCTCCATGCTGCAGTAGGCGACTTTCAAACTCTATTATTATTATTACTATTATTATTATTATTATTATTATTATTATTATTATTATTATTATTATTATTATTATTATTATTATTATGTGTACTACTACTACTACTAGTAGTAGTAGTAGTAGTAGTAGTAGTAGTAGTAGTTGTAGTAGTAGTAGTTGTTGTTGTTGTTGTAATAATAGTATTAGTAGTGCTAGAAAATGTGGTAGTAGTAGTGATCCGTGCTTAGGCCGCAGTGCTCTTTTTTTTAAGGCGCAGTGCGCTTTTTTTAGCAGTGCTCCATGCTGCAGTAGGCGACTTTCAAACTCAATTATTATTAATATTAGTAGTAGTAGTAGTAGTAGTAGTAGTAGTAGTAGTAGTAGTAGTAGTAGTAGTAGTAGTAGTAGTACTGAATTTTTGCATATCTATAGCCTACTGTAGCCCAAACAGACAGACAGACAGACAGACAGACAGTGTGGGAGAAATAGATAGGCCTAATTTAGGAAACTGAAATACTTTGGTCACATAGTGCTGAGTAGATACATTTTTATGTATATACGATACTGCATACAGAATTAATGGCAAGAGGAAGAGAGGACGGCACACTGAGACACTGGACGGATGATATTGTGGAATGGACAAACTGACCAATTATCAATTGCATCAGAACTGCAAACACACAGTCACACTGAACCTTGTCATCAGCCTGCATAGCCTGAAACTAATAGGCAATGAGATGATGGACGATTTTATACCATACCATCTTAAAATATAAATATAAATTTATATTTAAATTTAAATGTGTGTATGTATATATATATATATATATATATATATATATATATATATATATATATATATAAAGACTAAAAGAGAGAGAGAGAGAGATGTTGACACACTGACACACTGACAATGAAACTGACACACTGACACATTGAAACTGACACACTGAAACTGACACACTTGAAACTGACACACTGACATACTGAAACTGACACACTGAAACTGAAACTGGCATACTGAAACTGAAACACTGGCACACTGAAACTGATACACTGACACACTGAAACTGATACACTGACACACTGAAAGTGACACACTGACACACTGAAACTGACACACTGAAACTGACACACTGAAACTGACACACTGAAACTAACACACTGTAAATGACACACTGAAACTGACACACTGAAACTGACACTAAAACTGACACACTGAAATTTCATTTCAAATGGGTCACCATATTTTGTGGCATTTCGAATGCTCTAGAATAAAATTGAGGCAGAATATGTTGATAATTCTAGTACTGTTTGACTGAGCTAAGCTGGGGACAGATGAAAATGTGGTTTTAATTTGTTTCATCACTCTTTTGAATTTTGCATATCTATAGCCTACTGTAGCACTAATCCTTGCATACTCCAATGCCAAACAGGGTATCAATTATATAATATTTTTGTGGTCTATAGAATTTGCATACAAGAAACCAGCTCTCTTTAACCCTTTCTTATCTCTCATTCGATTTTTTAGACATTTGACAGAGAACAGATTTCTGAAAGACTTTGTAGGCCTATAGTGTCGTTTCAAATGGCTCACCATTTTTCGTGGCATTTCAAATGCTCTAGAATAAAACTGATTTAGAATATATTGATAATTCTAGTACTGTTTGACTGAGCTAAGCTGGGGACAGATGAAAATGTGGGCTTAATTTGTTTCATCACTCTTCTGAACTTTTCAAACTCAATTATTATTAATATTAGTAGTAGTAGTAGTAGTAGTAGTTGTTGTTGTTGTAATAATAGTATTAGTAGTGCTAGAAAATGTGGTAGTAGTAGTGATCCGTGCTTAGGCCGCAGTGCTCTTTTTTAAAGCGCAGTGCGCTTTTTTTGCTCCATGCAGTGCTCCATGCTGCAGTTAGGCGACTTTCAAACTCTATTATTTATTATTATTATTATTATTATTATTATTATTATTATTATTATTATTATTATTATTATTATTATTATTATTATTATTATTATTATTATTATTATTATTATGTGTACTACTACTACTATTACTAGTAGTAGTAGTAGTAGTAGTAGTAGTAGTAGTAGTAGTAGTAGTAGTAGTAGTAGTAGTAGTAAGTGTATTTTTTTTGCATATCTATAGCCTACTGTAGCCCAAACAGACAGACAGACAGACAGACAGTGTGGGAGAAATAGATAGGCCTATAGCTCTTAAATATAAATATAAATTTATATTTAAATTTAAATGTGTATATATATATATATATATATATATATATATATATATATATATAGAGAGAGAGAGAGAGAGAGAGAGAGAGAGAGAGAGAGAAAGAGAGAGAGACTGAAAGACACACTGACACACTGAAAGTGACACACTGAAACACTGACACACTGAACACACTGAAACTGACACACTGACAACTGAAACTGACACACTGAAACTGACAAACTGAAACTGACACACTGAAACACAAACTGACAAACTGAAACTGACAAACTGACACACTGACACACTGACACACTGAAACTGACACACTGAAACACAAATTGACAACTGAAATTGACACACTGACACACTGAAAATGACACACTAACACACTGGAACTGAGGCACCGAAACTGACACACTGAAACTGGCACTCTGACACACTGAACCTGGCACACTGACACACTGAAACTGACACACCGAAACTGGCACACTGACACACTGAAAGTGACACACTGAAACTGACACACTGAAACTGACACACTGACACACTGAAACTGACACACTGAAACTGGCACTCTGACACACTGAACCTGGCACACTGACACACTGAAACTGACACACCGAACCTGGCATACTCACACACTGAAAGTGACACACTGAAACTGACACACTGACACACTGAAACTGACACACTGAACCTGGCAAACTGACGCACTTATACTGACACATTGACACACTGAAACTGACACACTGAAACTGACACACTGACACACTGAAACTGACACACTGACATACTGAAACTGACACACTGACACACTGAAACTGGCATACTGAAACTGAAACACTGGCACACTGAAACTGATACACTGACACACTGAAACTGATACACTGACACACTGAAAGTGACACACTGACACACTGAAACTGACACACTGAAACTGACACACTGAAATGACACTATAGGCTTACAAAGTCTTCCAAAAATCTGTTCTATGTCAAATGCCTAAAAAATCGAATGAGAGATAAGAAGGGATTTAAGAGAGCTGGTTTCTTGCTATAGACCACAAAATTATTATATAATTGATACCCTGTTTGACATTGGAGAATGCAAGGATGTGTGACTTTTTTTAGGCATAGTGTTGTTTAAACATACATTGGAGAATGCAAGGATGCTCTCGAATAAATCTGAGGTAGAATATATTAACAATTCTAGTACGGTTTGACTCAGCTAAGCTGGGGACAGATGAATATGTGGGCTTAATTTGTTTCATCACTCTTCTGAACTTTTCAAACTCAATTATTATTAATATTAGTAGTAGTAGTAGTAGTTGTTGTTGTTGTTGTAATAATAGTATTAGTAGTGCTAGAAAATGTGGTAGTAGTAGTGATCCGTGCTTAGGCCGCAGTGTTCTTTTTTTTAAGGCGCAGTGCGCTTTTTTTAGCAGTGCTCCATGCTGCAGTAGGCGACTTTCAAACTCTATTATTATTATTATTATTATTATTATTATTATTATTATTATTATTATTATTATTATTTATTATTATTATTATTATTATTCTTTTTACTACTACTACTACTAGTAGTAGTAGTAGTAGTAGTAGTAGTAGTAGTAGTAGTAGTTGTTGTTGTTGTTGTTGTAATAATAGTATTAGTAGTGCTAGAAAATGTGGTAGTAGAAGTGATCCGTGCTTAGGCCGCAGTGCTCTTTTTTTAAGGCGCAGTGCGCTTTTTTTAGCAGTGCTCCATGCTGCAGTAGGCGACTTTCAAACTCACACACTTATTAATATTAGTAGTAGTAGTAGTAGTAGTAGTAGTAGTAGTAGTAGTAGTAGTAGTAGTAGTAGTAGTAGTAGTAGTAGTAGTAGTAGTAGTACTGAATTTTTGCATATCTATAGCCTACTGTAGCCCAAACAGACAGACAGACAGACAGACAGTGTGGGAGAAATAGATAGGCCTATAGCTCTTAAATATAAATATAAATTTATATTTAAATTTAAATGTGTATATATATATATATATATATATATATATATATATATATATATATATATATATATATATATATATATATATATATATATATATATATATATATAGAGAGAGAGAGAGAGAGAGAGAGAGAGAGAAACGGACACACTGACACACTGAAAGTGACACACTGACACACTGATACTGACACACTGACACACTGAAACGGACATACTGAAACTGACACACTGACACACTGAAAATGACACACTGACACATTGAAACTGACACACTAACACACTGGAACTGACGCACCGAAACTGACACACTGAAACCGACAAACTGACACACTGAAACTGACACAATGACACACTGAAACTCACAAATTGACACACTGAAACTGACACACTGACACACTGAAACTGACATACTGAAATTGACACACTGACACACTGAAAATGACACACTAACACACTGGAACTGAGGCACCGAAACTGACACACTGAAACTGGCACTCTGACACACTGAACCTGGCACACTGACACACTGAAAGTGACACAGTGAAACTGACACACTGACACACACTGACACTGAAACTGACACACTGAAACTGGCACTCTGACACACTGAACCTGGCACACTGACACACTGAAACTGACACACCGAACCTGGCACACTCACACGCTGAAAGTGACACACTGAAACTGACACACTGACACACTGAAACTGACACACTGACACACTGAAACTGACACACTGACACACTGAACCTGGCAAACTGACGCACTTATACTGACACACTGACACACTGAAACTGACACACTGACACACTGAAACTGACACACTGACACACTGAAACTGACACACTGACATACTGAAACTGACACACTGACACACTGAAACTGGCATACTGAAACTGAAACACTGGCACACTGAAACTGATACACTGACACACTGAAACTGATACACTGACACACTGAAAGTGACACACTGACACACTGAAACTGACACACTGAAACTGACACACTGAAATGACACTATAGGCTTACAAAGTCTTCCAAAAATCTGTTCTATGTCAAATGCCTAAAAAATCGAATGAGAGATAAGAAGGGATTTAAGAGAGCTGGTTTCTTGCTATAGACCACAAAATTATTATATAATTGATACCCTGTTTGACATTGGAGAATGCAAGGATGTGTGCTACAGTAGGCTATAAACATACATTGGAGAATGCAAGGATGCTCTCGAATAAATCTGAGGTAGAATATATTAACAATTCTAGTACGGTTTGACTCAGCTAAGCTGGGGACAGATGAATATGTGGGCTTAATTTGTTTCATCACTCTTCTGAACTTTTCAAACTCAATTATTATTAATATTAGTAGTAGTAGTAGTAGTTGTTGTTGTTGTAATAATAGTATTAGCAGTGCTAGAAAATGTGGTAGTAGTAGTGATCCGTGCTTAGGCCGCAGTGTTCTTTTTTTAAAATCAATCGCTTTTTTTAGCAGTGCTCCATGCTGCAGTAGGCGACTTTCAAACTCTATTATTATTATTACAATTATTATTATTATTATTATTATTATTATTATTATTATTATTATTATTATTATTATTATTATTATTATTATGTACTACTACTACTACTAGTAGTAGTAGTAGTTGAGTAGTAGTAGTAGTAGTAGTAGTTGTTTTAGTAGTAGTTGTTGTTGTTGTAATAATAGTATTAGTAGTGCTAGAAAATGTGGTAGTAGTAGTGATCCGTGCAGTAACCGCAGTGCTCTTTTTTTTTTAGGCGCAGTGCGCTTTTTTAGCAGTGCTCCATGCTCCAGTAGGCGACTTTCAAACTCAATTATTATTAATATTAGTAGTAGTAGTAGTAGTAGTAGTAGTAGTAGTAGTAGTAGTAGTAGTAGTAGTAGTAGTAGTAGTAGTAGTAGTAGTACTGAATTTTTGCATATCTATAGCCTACTGTAGCCCAAACAGACAGACAGACAGACAGTGTGGGAGAAATAGATAGGCCTATAGCTCTTAAATATAAATATAAATTTATATTTACATTTAAATGTGTGTGTATATATATATATATATATATATATATATATATATATATATATATATATATAGAGAGAGAGAGAGAGAGAGAGAGAGAACACAACACACTGAAACTGACACACTGAAAATGACACACTGACACACTGAAAATGACACACTGAAACTGACACACTGAAACTGACACACTGACATACTGAAACTGACACACTGACACACTGAAACTGGCATACTGAAACTGAAACACTGGCACACTGAAACTGATACACTGACACACTGAAACTGATACACTGACACACTGAAAGTGACACACTGACACACTGAAACTGACACACTGAAACTGACACACTGAAACTGACACACTGAAACTAACACACTGTAAATGACACACTGAAACTGACACACTGAAACTGACACTAAAACTGACACACTGAAACTGACACACTGAAATTTCATTTCAAATGGGTCACCATATTTTGTGGCATTTCGAATGCTCTAGAATAAAATTGAGGCAGAATATGTTGATAATTCTAGTACTGTTTGACTGAGCTAAGCTGGGGACAGATGAAAATGTGGTTTTAATTTGTTTCATCACTCTTTTGAATTTTGCATATCTATAGCCTACTGTAGCACTAATCCTTGCATACTCCAATGCCAAACAGGGTATCAATTATATAATATTTTTGTGGTCTATAGAATTTGCATACAAGAAACCAGCTCTCTTTAACCCTTTCTTATCTCTTATTCGATTTTTTAGACATTTGACAGAGAACAGATTTCTGAAAGACTTTGTAGGCCTATAGTGTCGTTTCAAATGGCTCACCATTTTTCGTGGCATTTCAAATGCTCTAGAATAAAACTGATTTAGAATATATTGATAATTCTAGTACTGTTTGACTGAGCTAAGCTGGGGGCAGATGAAAATGTGGGTTTAATTTGTTTCATCACTCTTCTGAATTTTGCATATCTATAGCCTACTGTAGCACTAATCCTTGCATGCTACAATGTCAAACAGGGTATCAATTATATAATATTTTTGTGGTCTATAGAATTTGCATACAAGAAGCCAGCTCTCTTAAACCCTTTCTTATCTCTCATTCGATTTTTTAGACATTTCACAGAGAACAGATTTCTGAAAGACTTCCAATAGTGTTGTTTCAAATGGCTCACCATTTTTCTGGGCATTTCATATGCTCTCGAATAAAACTGAGGTAGAATATATTGACATTTCTAGTATGGTTTGACTGAACTAAGCTCGGGACAGATGAAAATGTGGTTTTAATTTGTTTCATCACTCTTCTGAATTTTGCATGTCTATAGCCTACTGTAGCACACATCCTTGCATTCTCCAATGTCAAACAGGGTATCAATTATATAATAATTTTGTGGTCTATAGTCTGCATTATTAGCATTATGGAACAACAGTGGTCGTCCTGCTGGAGGGGCTCTAAATACTTATGGCGATGGTGTACGTTTACAATAGCGATTGATATCGATGTAATAATGGATGCTGAAGATATCATTTTCAGTGTGTCATTTCAGTGTGTCTGTGTGTGTCAGGTTCAGTTTGTCAGTGTGTCAGTTTTAGTATGTCAGTTACAGTTTGTCAGTTTCAGTGTGTCAGTGTGCCAGGTTCAGTGTGTCAGTTTCAGTGTGTCAGTGTGTCAGTTTCTGTGTGTCACTTTCAGTGTGTCAGTGTGTCGGTTTCAGTGTGTCAGAGTGCCAGTTTAAGTGTGTCAATTTCGGTGTGTCAGTTTCAGTGTGTCAGTGTGTCAGTGTGCCAAAGCTCAGTGTGTCAGTTTCAGTGTGTCACTTTAAGTGTGTCTGTGTGTGTCAGGTTCAGTTTGTCAGTGTGTCAGTTTTAGTGTGTCAGTTTCAGTGTGTCAGTGTGTCGGTTTCAGTGGTCAGTTTCAGTGTCAGTTTCAGTGTCAGTGTGTCAGTTTCAGTGTGTCAGTGTGCCAGGCTCAGTGTGTCAGTGTGTCAGTTTAAGTGTGTCAGTTTCAGTGTGTCAGTGTGTCAGTTTGATTGTGTCAGTGTGTCAGTTTCAGCATGTCAGTGTGTCAATTTCAGTGCGTCTGTGTGTCAGTTTCAGTGTGTCAGTGTGTCAGTTTCAGGGTGTCAGTTTCAATGTGTTATTTTCAGTGTGTCAGTGTGTCAGTTTCAGTGTGTCAGTTTCAGTGTGTCAGTTTCAGTGAGTCAGTATGTCAGTTTCAGTGTGTCAGCATTATGGAATAACGAGGGTGGTCATGGATGAGCTGTTTTAAATGCAGAAGGTGTTCACCCATGTTTGCAATTGCAAATGATATCAAAGTAGTAATGGATGCTTAGGGCAGTGGCTGAATATGGTGCTTGAATTCGATCTATGACAGGATGAAATAAATTTGAATTGTGCGGTTGATTTGCACGTATACTGTGCATTATTAGCATTATGAAACAATGGGGGTTGTCATGCTGGATGCGCTATAAATACATATGACGATGGCCTATATTTACAATAGCGATTGATATCGATGTAGTGAACAATGCTAAAGATAGTGGCTCAATATGGTGCTTGAAATCGATCTCTAGCAGGACGAAATAAGTTTCAAAAATACGGTTGAATTTGCACAAATCCTGTGCATTATGGAATAAATATGGTTGTCATTGATGATCGGTTTTAAATGCAGAAGGTGATGGCCCATGTATGCAATAGCGATTGATATCCATGTAGTAATGGATGCTAAAGATAGTGGCTGAATATGGTGCTTGAATTCGATCAATAACATGACGGAATAACTTTCAAATGTGCGGTTGTATTTGCTCAAATACTCTGCATTATTAGCATTATGGAACAACAGTGGTCGTCCTGCTGGAGGGGCTCTAAATACTTATGGCGATGGCGTACGTTTACAATAGCGATTGATATCGATGTAATAATGTATGCTGAAGATATCATTTTCAGTGTGTCATTTCAGTGTGTCTGTGTGTGTCAGGTTCAGTTTGTCAGTGTGTCAGTTTTAGTATGTCAGTTACAGTGTGTCAGTTTCAGTGTGTCAATGTGTCAGTTTCTGTGTGTCAGTTTCAGTGTGTCAATGTGTCAATTTCGGTGTGTCAGTGTGTCAGTGTGCCAAAGCTCAGTATGTCAGTTTCAGTGTGTCACTTTAAGTGTGTCTGTGTGTGTCAGGTTCAGTTTGTCAGTGTGTCAGTTTTAGTGTGTCAGTTTCACTGTGTCAGTGTGTCGGTTTCAGTGGTCGGTTTCAGTGTCAGTTTCAGTGTGTCAGTGTGTCAGTTTCAGTGTGTCAGTTTCAGTGTCAGTGTGTCAGTTTCAGTGTGTCAGTGTGGCAGTGTGCCAGGCTCAGTGTGTCAGTGTGTCAGTTTCAGTGTGTCAGTTTCAGTGTCAGTGTGTCAGTTTGATTGTGTCAGTGTGTCAGTTTCAGCATGTCAGTGTGTCAATTTCAGTGTGTCAGTGTGTCAGTTTAAGTGTGTCAGTGTGTCAGTTTGATTGTGTGTGTCAGTTTCAGCATGTCAGTGTGTCAATTTCAGTGTGTCAGTGTGTCAGTTTCAGTGTGTCAGTGTGTCAGTTTCAGTGTGTCAGTGTGTCAGTTTCAATGTGTCAGCGTGTCAGTTTCAGTGAGTCAGTATGTCAGTTTCAGTGTGTCAGCATTATGGAAAAACGAGGGTGGTCATGGATGAGCTGTTTTAAATGCAGAAGGTGTTCACCCATGTTTGCAATAGCAAATGATATCAAAGTAGTAATGGATGCTAAAGGCAGTGGCTGAATATGTTGCTTGAATTCGATCTATGACAGGATGAAATAAATTTCAAATGTGCGGTTGATTTGCACATATGCTGTGCATTATTAGCATTATGAAACAATGGGGGTTGTCATGCTGGATGCGCTATAAATACATAAGACGATGGCCTATATTTAGAATAGCGATTGATATCCATGTAGTGAACAATGCTAAAGATAGTGGCTCAATATGGTGCTTGATATCGATCTTTAGCAGGACGAAATAAGTTTCAAAATTGCGGTTGAATTTGCAGAAATCCTGTGCATTATTAGCATTATGGAATAACGAGGTTTGTCATGGATGTGCCATTTTAAATTCAGAAGGTGATGGTCCATGTGTGCAATAGCGATTGATTTCAATGTAATAATGGATGCTGAAGATATCATTTTCAGTGTGTCAATTCAGTGTGTCTGTGTGTGTCAGGTTCAGTGTGTCAGTGTGTCAGTTTTAGTATGTCGGTTTCAGTGTGTCAGTGTGTCGGTTTCAGTGTGTCAGTTTCGGTGTGTCAGTGTGCCAGGTTCAGTGTGTCTGTGTGTCAGTTTCAGTGTTTCAGTGTGTCAGTTTAAGTGTGTTAGTTTGAGTGTGTCAGTGTGTCAGTTTGAGTGTGTCAGTGTGTCAGTTTGAGTGTGTCAGTGTGTCAGTTTCAGTGTATCCGTGTGTCATGTTCAGCGTGTAAGTTTGCCCGGTAAGTCTGTCAGTGTGTCAGTTTCAGTTTGTCAGTCTGCCAGGTTCAGTGTGTCAGTGTGTCAGTGTCAGTGTGTCAGTTTCAGTGTGTCAGTATGTCAGTTTCAGTGTGTCAGTGTGCCAGGTAAGTGTGTTAGTGTGTCAGTTTCAGTGTGTCAGTGTGCCAGGTTCTGTGTGTCAGTGGGTCAGTTTCAGTGTGTCAGTTTCAGTGGGTCAGTTTCAGTGTGTCAATGTGTCAGTTTCAGTGTTTCACTTTCAGTGTGTCAGTGTGTCAGAGTCAGTGTGTCAGTTTCTAATCTAATCTAATCTTAAACTTCTATAGCGCCACTTTCATAATGCACAGGAGCATCAACCGATGGCACTCCAAATTCAAATCACTAAAGATCCAGGTCAAATCCAGGGTATCCGGCCGGACAAACGGGTGACAGTCTATGGTGGATAAGCCCGGTCAAAAAGATTGGTTTTTAATCTTTCTCTAAAATTTTTTAATGAATTTGCAATGCGAACATGCTGAGGCAGTGAGTTCCAGAGTTTTGGGGCAGCCACTCAAAAGGCACGAGAACCAAGAAGACTGGCGTAAGATCACCAAGTAAGACTGGCGGATCAAAAGTCACCTACCATCAATAGACCCAAATTGTCCAATAGACATCAATGGCAATGGATTTCCCCGGAAATACTAATACTAATTATTGACAGCATTTTTGCTGCCTTTCATGGAATTGCAAACTCTACCAAAGAATCCACACTGGTTCTGTTTGACCCCCACCCTTTAAAGTTACGCCTGGGTAAATGCCCGCTTGTATATCCTTGCCCAGTTTTTGACAGCAGTGGCGACGGTAGTGATGATGATCGTTGTAGCAGTGATGACAATCATGGTAATGATGCTGGTTCGTAATTGAAGCCAGCCGGGTTTAAGTCTCGTGGGAATTTGAACCCATTTTCCGGCTTTTCCAATGTCCCCTGTGTGTGTTTTGTTGTCCTTGAGGAATGTATGTTTTACAGAAACATTTAGTGAATGATGTTGTCGAGTAAGTAAGCAAGTCAGTTGTTGCGTAGTTTTAGTTGCAGCGTTCTATGCAATGAATGCTTGATACACAGTCTGTTTCACTGTTTAATCAGAAATAATTTTAGAGAAATTATATGTGGGTATTATCGCTCACTTTTTGTCTCTGAAATTCTGAATATCCATATTCTGAATATCCACACACACACACACACACACACACACACACACACACACACACACACACACACACACACACACACACATATATATATATATATATATATATATATATATATATATATATATATATATATATATATATATATATATATATATATATATATATATATATATATATATATATATATATATATATATATATATATATATATATATACATGGATCCATATATATATATGGATCCACGCTGTGTCCAATTTTCTGCAAATTCATTTATACTTAGGTATCTTTCTGGTTATTTCACACATGCTGTGTTTTCTTTTTGTTGTTGAAACTGTGGATTTTCTCAGGTAAATGCATTCACGTTACTCCTGCTGAGTGTTTCACCACAGCTCTTCTTTTTAAATGGTCACGGAAATCCTTAAAGAAAAAGATACACTTTCTTCGTAGACGCCATCCATGCCTTCGAAACATTCTCATTACCTGTGATTTAGCCGGATTGGCTTGAAATGCAAGTTTAACGGCACTAATTATTGTTATAAAGCAGCTGTCAAATAGCGTGAATGAATTCCACACAGAAAATTGATTTTGAAATTACACACAAGTGCTCATTTATTTTGGAGGAGAAAGACGGACGTACGGACGGACAGACAGACAGACAGACAGAATAAAACGTATTGTCTTTAGATGACTATGTACATTATGATGGTGACACTATAGAAGTTCACTCGCTCGCTCACTCACACTCACTCACTCGCTTACTTACTGTATGATTACTTACTTACTGTATGATTACTTACTTACTTAATCTTACTGTGTGATTGCTTACTTACTTACTTACTTACTTACTGTATGATTACTTACTTAAGCTTACTGTATGATTACTTACTTACTTACTTACTTACTTACTGTATGATTACTTACTTAAGCTTACTGTATGATTGTGACAATATACAAGTTGACCGATTCAATCAATCAATTTTTATTTCTCAAGATTATACAGGTTAAACATACAAAATTAAATCATTTCTTACTGTATGATTTCACTCACTCACTCACTCACTCACTCACTCACTCGCTCACACTCACTCACACCATCTGATGCACAGCTGTTTCTACGTGTCGCACCACAGATCGCAACTTCATCATCGCGAACGCTCAGGTCGAGATGAAGCCTATCATCTTCTGTAACGACGGATTCTGCGACCTGTGTGGCTACTCGCGTGCCGAGGTCATGCAGCGCCCGTGCACCTGCGACTTCCTGCACGGCCCCCTGACCACCGTCTACGCCATCCAGGTCGTCCTGGACGCACTGAGTGGGACGGAGGAGAAGCAGGTCGAGGTCTTGTACTACAAGAAGGACGGTGAGAAAGAAACAGTTGTCATGTCCAGCCAGGCCTGGTGGGGGAGGAGACAATGATCCCTCTAATTTTCTGTAGTTTGTGTGTGCATGACATTTATGCCAAGAATTTGTCCATAATCATCATTACATATTTATTAACAAGCTAGTACGTCTCAGAACTAGGGATGTGCGGGTATACCCGTACCCGCGGGTATACCCTACCCGTACCCGTACCCGCGGGTACGGGTAGGGTAGGGTACACATTTTACGGGTACGGGTCGGGTACGGGTACAGCGCTACGGGTACGGGTATAGCGGCTACGGGTACGGGTATACCCGTTTTACCCGAAAAGTTATATTTTCATGTCTCACTACTATAGCAAATTAGCAATGCAATAATAGAAAAATAATATTGAGTAAAGTGTATTAGTATAACTTGTACATCGCGTTCAGTTTGTCAGACAGCATGCATTTTACTTACTGAAAACACAAAGGAAATACAGATGACGTAATCTGACATCTTCAGTAATAAATCTGTAATGGCGTCCTCTGACTCCTCCAAAGACTCTTTGACCGAGAAAGTTCTTCTGGTAAAGTTTTGTGGTTTAACTTGAACTCTAATGCCTGCTCATAGATAAATGATATCTACTAAATATTTTAAACAAGCCCATTCGTGTCGGCTTAGGCTAGCTGACTGATTATCCTGATTCCTAAGTACTAGATCTGTCCTAATCTAAACATGCGTGCTATTTACAATCAATAGTTATCCCAATTTCGTAGCCCCTATTTCACTGTTGCCTCTCTATAGTCTCTAGGAACGGATACGGGTTCACGGGTCCATGTACAGGTCCTTGTAGTACTTGTACCCGTAAACGCACCCGCGGGTACGGGTCCAAAATTCCAAATCCAAAAAACTCCAAAGTCGGTTACGGGTACGGGTACGGGTACGGGTACACAGCTTACGGGTACGGGTCGGGTACGGGTACAGCGCTACGGGTACGGGTAGGGTAGGGTAAAAAAGTTTTTCCACGGGTACGGGTAGGGTAAGCATTTTGCTGTACCCGCACATCTCTACTCAGAACACTGTTATCGGAGGAAAATGATCCACTTTTTACAGTTTTCGCACCATTTTAGAATCTAAACACATGCATTGGCATCAACTTGGATGAAATAGTGGGGGCCCAAACCGTATGTCTTCTCCTTTCCTATGGTAGCCTCTCAAAAGTTGGGACTCGAATCTAGAGACCTAATAGTAGTAGTTAACGACTATGATTACATGCACGGTTTAACCATATAAGACGCTCATTAGTTTAAAAATTCAAGCATCACAAATCAAGCATAACAAATTTGCCTTTAGAGTTTCTCTTCAATCCGTACTATTTATCCATGCAATTACTTATTATTATTATTATTTATTATTATTATTATCAGTAGTAGTAGTAGTAGTAGTAGTAGTAGTAGTAGTAGTAGTAGTAGTAGTAGTAGTAGTAGTAGTAGTAGTAGTAGTAGTAGTAGCGGTGGTAGTAGTAGCGGTGGTAGTAGTAGTAGTAGTAGTAGTAGTAGTAGTAGTAGTAGTAGTAGTAGTAGTAGTAGTAGTAGTAGTAGTAGTAGTAGTAGTAGTAGTAGTAGTGTTTTCTTGCCATTATTGTTATTGTTACTATTATATTGTCATCATTTGCCTTGCTACAGAGATATTGATATTTTCATTTGTATTACAATAATAATCATCGTCGTCGTCGTCGTCATCATCATTTCCCCTATAATGGTGTGATGTAATATACGGCACTGCGGATTGGGAATTAATATGGCACCTGAGGCTGATTATATATTCACCTGGCTGGGCACAGTGCAGCCGAAGAGTGAGACAGGCCTGAGGATTTCACGAAAGGACATAATGCGGTCATTTGTCAGCGTGAATTAAACAGCGACAGCCTATTTGATTATTTATTAACCATTTTGTCCGCCACTTGCTTTGGTCCAGATGAAGGTCTGTGGCGTTTTTGAATAGGTCACGGTCTTGGGATTGTGACGCGCTGAGGAAATGAAAAGGTGTACAGATTTTACATTGAAAGTCCCACATGCTTTACGATTGCCGGGTAATTTTCCAATTATGCAAGTTCTTAGTGGCTATTTCCTAATGGCGCAAGGACGAAGGGGGGGGGGGTGAATGGTTGGTTGCCCCTGGCAACGGAGTTGTAGTGATCGCGTCTACGATGTCAGCGGCAATGGGTTTTGTTGTCATGACAGCATGGTAATTACATGGCACCGGTTCAAGTTCCTACTTTCTTTTCTACTTCCGTTTCTATGGCAACGTAACTACGTCCACAGAAAAGCGTGGCATGTGTGAGGGTTGTTGTAGCAGAATGAAATTCTCTGTGAAAATGATGGATGGAGGAATAGATGGATAGAGGGAGGGAGGGGAGACGGATGGATGGATGGATGAATTCATTCATTCATTCATTCATTCGTTCATTCATTGACAATTTCTATAGTGCTGTAACAAGGCTGAGGCCTACAACTAAAGCGCTTTGACATCTCAACAACTATACTCCAACCTCAACAGATGCGTTTTTAGGCTCTTTATGAAGTGCTCAGGATGAATGTATGGATGCATGGATGGATGTGTGGATGGATGGATGGATGGATGAATGAACTGGTTTAGTGTGAATTTGAATTGATATCAATGTTTCTTGACGTGTGATAGGCATCTGCAAGAGTTGACAAATTATATCATTTATGTACTTGGATGGAGGGGCGTAAAGCAGAAGCAAAGTTCCAGAGTTCCCTTACCAGAGTACCCTGGTACCCAAATTGGGTTGTCGCGGATTTTCTCTTGGGTCGCGGCACCAACTTAGACATCCAATTAAGAATGTCTCATATACTAATTATTGGTAGAAACTATCTATACACCCTCTATTCAAGAGGCCTTCAATTGGCTTCTCTCACACGGCGAATTAACTTTAAAACTTGTTTTGATGTCTATAAAACATGTTGTATAATGAACCAGATATCTTAATATGCGGCTCTTCCCTCGATCACCTTTCTAGCCATTTCACAAGATATTCGGGCGGACTTTGATTTAGTTGATGTCCCTCTTTCTCGTACAGTCAATGGGCGTTAGTGTGTAGCATGAAATGGCAGGGAATGCTCTATTTCGAACCCTGTAGATCGATATTGAGAACGATATTATTGATTATTCTTGCCAAGGGTAAAGCAATGAAGAAGGAACAAGAGGAAAATGTGGATTTTGTCGGAGAATTCCCATGTAGAAGTTTAGTTATGTCCCTCTTTCTCGTACAGTCAATGGGCGTTAGTGTGTAGTATGAAATGGCTGGGAATTCTCTATTTCGAACCCTGTAGATCGATATTGAGAATGATATTATTGATTATTCTTGCAAAGGGTAAAGCAATGAAGAGGAACAAGAGGAAAATGTGGATTTTGTCGGAGAATTTCTTCAAGTCCATTAGATTTTTACATGTCTTATACTAGAAATTACCGGTAGTCATAAAGACAAATATTGCCAGTTACTCATTTACTTAGATTAAATATTCATATTTTATCATTGTTCTGTTTGTTCAATATACCGTTACTTGTTTAAAGGAACTGCCTTGTGTTCCGGGCTATTTCTAGGATTTTCAATTGGGGGAGGGTATATTGTGGGGGTCCCCTTCCCGAATAGTCTGACAAGCAGAAAAAGGTCATCCCTGGCTCAGATTTGGGGTGTTGGGGGAGTGTCGGTCTCAGAATGGGGGTGTTGGGAGGGAGGTGTTCAGGGGTGTAAAAATATCAAAATGTTGCTGATTTTGTGTTTATGACCTTTCCAGTATGCTGCCTGTTATTGCTTGGTTATTTCATACGTCTTTGGATTTAAATGTATCTGGAGAAGAGGGCGGCGTTGTTAGGTTGGACTGGAATGGAAATCTACCAGGTTGCGTGGCATGCAGATTTAACAGCCGGGAGTCATTCTGAGCATATGAGATGTTAAGACTTGCTAGTGATCTTTTTTGTATTTGCAATCATCTTATCCCTCCCCCGATGTGAGGAATAATGCAGAGGGATTTGTTGATGTAGCCTGTGTGTCTTCGGCAGATAATGGCCATTTCGGCGTTAAGGATTTATTGCAGCTAAATGCCTTTCAAGTACATCGGTCCTCTAAGACCTACAATATATATATATATATATATATATATATATATATATATATATATATATATATATATATATATATATATATATATATATATATATATATATATATATCCACTTTCATTCAACGACGTTATCATCATCATAAAAGGAGAAGGAGGAAGAAGAAGGAGGAGGAGAAGAAGAAGCAATAAATAGATTCACTCTCATTCAACATCATCATCATCATCATCGTCATCATCATCATCATCATCATAAGAGGGAGAAGGAGAAGAATGGAGAAGAAGAAGAAGAAGAAGAAGAAGAAGAAGAAGAAGAAGATGAAGAAGAAGATGAAGAAGAAGGAGGAGGAGGAGGAGGAGGAAAAGGAAGAAGGAGGAGGAAAAGAAGAAGCTGTATTAGTAATAAGGGTAGTTGTAATGGACTCGTGGTAGTGGTCGTTGTAGTCTCTCTCTCTCTCTCTCTCTCTCTCTCTCTCTCTCTCTCTCTCTCTCTCTCTCTCTCTCTCTCTCTCTCTCTCTCTCTCTCTCTCTCTCTCTCTCTCTCTCTCTCTCTCTCTCTCTCTCTCTCTCTGAAGGATTGGAACCTGATTCATCCAGTACTTGCTATAATATTATCTTCTTTCCTGGCTTGTATGTGCACGTTCATGTTTATACTTGTTTATTGTGGTTTGTTGTGGTGTTCTAAGCTTTTAAAGACAAGCACACTAGTGCGTATACGCGTGTTTCTTTGTTTGTTTGTGTGTGTGTGTGTGTGTGTGTGTGTGTGTGTTGGAATTAATTGAAACAATCCGAAGTTCATTCGGTGTTTTGACATCATGACTAGACTGCATTTAAGTCCAACTGCATCTGTAATTCATCAGCGTTCGTCCGGCCTCTTTGATGCAATTGCAAGAAGTCAGTCCATTCGGCAATTTGCAGACGTGACTCTGTCCCGTATAGTCTCTCCTTTGTTTCCTAGAAGCCGTGATTTGCTTGTATATGATCTCCATGCATCGAAGTCCTGTGTGTGTGTGGCACGCGATAGTTATTTAGCGTTTGGTATTCGATGTATTATCACTATTATGTTACTGCTTATTGACCCCTTAACTGGGAACCCCGGATATATCCGTCCATTTTACATTGAGTTACAGTTAAATACACGGTTAAGGGGTTAAAGGGGAGAAGCATGCAATGCTTAATGTGAGCTCAAATATGAACCCAGTCTTGCAGTGGTAATATGATATTGAACTTCTCCCAGACTAAAAGTTTTTGATCACTGGGGGGGTGGGGGTGGGGAAGTTCTATAATTTACTCATAGTGTGGCTTCAAATCTGTAAGAATTTGTGAATTTTGTGGGAATTAATGCTTTTTATAATTAGCAAAACATAGCAGGAGACAATTTCTGCTGTCCGTATTTAAGATAATACTGGCTTTACGAGTTTACATACAAGTTCTGCTTTATATAAGTAAAGTAGGAGAGAAATAAACAAATAAAAGAAACAGAATAGAGATATATATGTTCGAAGAAAAGAATTGGAAAAAAGAGGAAATTGATGCAAGACTTTTGTACAGCACTGTAATTTATTTATTTTTTTAATCTGTAGGGACAAAGTTTCTGTGTAGTGTACTGGTGGCCCCGGTGAAGAACGAAAGCAGTGAAGTAATACTGTTCATTCTGAACCTCGAAGATATCACAGATGCTCCGATCAAGAAGGACTCGTACCGAAGTTCTCTTAAGACAGGTCGGTACAATTCCGTATCTGTTTCCTATTCAGTGGCGTAACGTGGTTGGGGGGGGGGCGAGGGAGGGCAATTTGCAGAAAGCCTCCCGGGCCCCGGAAGAAGTGGGGGCCCCCAAAGAGTGGTTACAACTTACTAAACAATGACTTATTTTTACATTTTACTCTATACTATTTCAATGTTACTGCAGAAAGTAAGCAATTATTGAATTAGGGAATCAATATTATATTTTAGAATGGTGTAATCTATGTTAGCCTACAGGGGCCCCATATCCTATAGGGGCCCCCATATTGAGGATGTCCCTGGGTCCCTGAAAGTCACGCTACGCCACTGTTCGTATTATCTGTTTTGTCGTGCCGTAACACAGTGGTCTATCCGGGATTCCGGAATTGGGGGGGGGGGGCATGATGATATTTTTAGGACAAGTGTAAGAAAGGTCTTGGCTAGCAAAAAAGGCATGTTGATCTCCAGTGCTTTGAGCCTCCTCTTTCATTCTTGCCACATTCTCATACTACAGTGAAACCCGCTTAATTGCATAGGTGCCGTGCAAGCCTTGCTTATGCGATTAACTGGGCTATGCGAATCTGATAATTATTAATTAATTGTATGCACACAAAACACTGGTTCGGGTTTTTATTTTATTATGCGATTATGTGGGTTATGCAAATACACGGTATGCGATTAAGTGGGATCCACTGTGCCTCCATTATATGGAAGTTCTACTGTATATAGAAATAAAGTAGGAGAGAAATAAATAGAAGAAACGAAATAGAGATATGATCGAAGACAAAAAGAATCTGCAAAAAGAGAAAGTTGATCCCAGACTTATGTACAACACTGTTACTAATACATTAAACTGGAACAACGTTTTCGTGTAGTGTATTAGTGGCCACAAAAGCTACAACCCCCCCCCCCACAAAAACTACTTAACGGTTCTGCACAAAAAATTCCACAACCGGTCCCAATCCGAATGGGGGGGTAGGACCCCCCGTGTGTACACCAATGCTTCTAAAGCTTCTCTTTTATTTCGCTAATTTCTTCTAAGTCTGTCTTCCAGTTTCTCCGTGTCACAGTGGTATTTGAATCTGACTGAAGAATCAATCAATCAACTTCTATGGCGCCACTATCATAACGCCTATAGTTAGAAGTTAGCAGAGTGGTAACAACGTTGGATGATGGAGCAGGAGGTCGCGGGTTCGAGTCCCGCAGGAGCCCTAAAGGTTGACTCAGCCTTTTTCGTGATGATAAAATGAGTAGCAATGGCAACAAAGAAAAATACAGAGAAGAATAGAAGCTTTTGAAATGTACTCATTACGTACCATGCAAAGCATAAGCTGGAGAGATAGGAAAACCAATGAGGAGGTTTTGAAAATGTCAGGCACGGAAAGACGTTTCCTCAACATGTGCAAAAGAAGGAAGCTGCAATACTTCGGACACGTACAGCGGAACAGCGACACTAGGTCAACATTGGAGAGGACAATCCAACAAGGAATGATGTCGGGAACTAGACGAAGAGGGCGACCAGGGAGACGATGGGCGGATGACGTGGAAGAGTGGACAGGAATGAAAATGCCAGCAGCAGTCAAGAAGACAGAAGATCGACATGGTTGGAGGAAAGAAATTCATGCTGTCACCTTAACTTCAGTTCATGAAGGAACAAGGAGAAGATGATGATGAATGGCAACATTGCGAAGGTAACCATAGGATCGGCGGTATGACTGGCCACCTATGGGCTGATGGTCACGAAACCGGAGATCAGCACCGGCACCTACGGGCACAGCGCCTATGGATGAACTTTACCTTTACCTTAGAAGTTTTTAATCGTCTCATTACGCTAAATAGATTAGTAATTAAGCATGTAACTTCCCCTTGCTACCTGTATGTATAGACAGTGGCGGCTCCAGGATTTGGCAAGTTGGGAGGGGGGGGGCGTTGGGGTGGCCAACTTCTAATCATGGGGCCAACCATTTGTTGTTAGGTATGCAGTATTAAGTATAGGGTCCCAACTGAGGGGGGCAGGCACTCAATAGGGGGCACGGGCCCTCCCTGTGGAGCCGCCACTGTGTGTAGAATGGACCGGGTGGAGAGGGGGAAGAGAGAGGATGAACATTTGTTATTCCAAATCTACAGTATTCCGCTGTGGCAGACGCCTTGAGCTCATGGTCTCCGACCAACGAAAGACGCTGTTGAAACTAAGGAACTTTCCATTTCTTTCATTTCCATTTCTTCTGTTTTCTTTGCTTCTGTGATTGATTCACGATATCATTGTGTAGCAGATGGACTGGGGCCTGATTTGGGCCACAAGGGCCTTCTTCATTTGGCCCTCCCTCCCTCCCTGAGCGCCGGTGTGCCCTTGTGGGCAGGTCGCTGTAAAATTTTATCTAACTCCCGATGCTGGATGCTTGATGCTATCGCTTCCTTCCATTACGTCTGACCAAAGGAAAGTCTATATAAGTTATTGCTTCCTGTTTCTTGCCACTATTCGCTCCGTCTGCCTGTCTGTTTCTCTGTCCCTGTCTTTCTGTTTGTTTCTATCTGTCTGTATGTCTTTGTCTCTGTCTGTCTGTATGTTTCTGTCTGTCTGTCTGTCTGTCTGTCTGTCTGTCTGTCTGTCTGTCTGTCTGTCTGTCTGTCTGTCTGTCTCTCTCTCTCTCTCTCTCTCTCTCTCTCTCTCTCTCTCTTTCTTCTGCTTATTCGTCTGAGACGTTATGTTGCTTGATGCAGAAGAATAATACTAAACAGCTTGTTGCCGGTGGAATGAGAAAGCATTCTCTGGTTGTTATTTAAGTTACTCTGCTTTGGGTTTGTGTTGACTATTGGACCTTTTCTGAGCAGTTTTTCCCCAATGCTTTATCTTAATAATAGCGGATCCTTATTAGTCAGCAATTTTAGCCAGTGGCGTAACCAGAGTCAAAAGTTAGCCCGGGCAGCTGACCAAGGGGCTGTCCATAAATTACGTAAACAATTCTTATTCTGCGAATTTTGACCCGTTCTCGTGTCAGCGACTGCCTTTTCAAACCCCTTCCATATTTTGTTTACATAATTTATGGACAGCCCCATCTCAACAAAAATTATTATTTAAAAAATTAACATGCGGATTTTAAATTGATTCTATTCCACGAGACAACGCAGGTGCTCAGCAGGTGAGTTGTGAAAAGTGAGTCCATGCCTTTGACCTGTTGCGAGCTGCCAATCCAGCATCGTATTGTAGTGTATTGTGGAGATGTTGAAAGATTTTGGTTAAGATTTTTTATTTTGGGTGTTCAGGAAAGTTCAGAATACCTTGTCTATGTACAGGGTGGTGCAAAAAACCTGGACTATATTAAATGCAAACCTAAATGTGACTAGTCTGGGTTTTTTGTGCCACCCTGTAGTAGGTGGCATTTGTTGTTGTTGTTATTAAATTGACAATTTCTTTGCATGCAGTAGAGCTTCATTATAACGGAGTCAATTATAATGTATACTCGATTATAAAGTACCGCAATGTACGGTCCCGTGTGATGCGCTATGGTACTGGATGGTATTGGATATAAAGTACACTGTACCTCGGATATAATTTACTAAATTTCGAGAGACCCGCTAAGTATGTTATAGCGAAGTTCTTCGGTATTCTGTTGCTTGAACTTGTTGGTTTTATGCGAGTCCATCGTGCTGTTCTTCTTTACGCAGACCATTACAAGAATTTCCGATTTCGTCTTCCATCGTTGCGCAAGGACGCTCCTCGTAGAGACAACGCTGCCAGTGTCGAAGATGCAACCGCCGAAGGCAACGAACTCGCGCCGTTGCACGACTTCTCTCCGAGCGTCGAGAGAGGCGCGGCGGCGCAGGACGAAAGCACCGCCGTTTTTGACGTGCGTGGCGCGAACATACGGTCCGCCACGTCCGGAATTTGGTCGACCGTCGACGAGGTCCACGGTCAGATGGACAGCCGTTCCTTCGAGCCTGGCGATGTCGCCACGACAACGCCGGTTGCCGTGGTAAAACCGACCGAGTCTCAACGGCATCACTCAGGTATGTGTCGTGCCAAAACCTTCTATATATGTATAATGTATATATATTAAGGTGTTGCAAATTTTGATTTTCAATTACTTTCAAATGGTTTCATATGAGCTTTTACTCACTTATTATGAATGTAATAATGTTTTTGTTTGAAAGCTCAGAAAAGTTCATAAATTTTTAGCATATGTTTTTCATATACTTGTCTAGCAGATTTCTTAAATCCATAGATACTCTAGTAAATTTGAAGACACTACCATAAAAGAAGGATGTGCTACAAAGGCGACGTCAGCTACAAAATGAAAATATGTGGTAGCCCAGCAGTTTTTTCTTATCAAAGGGAGAGAAAGGAAATTAGAGATACATGGACGATGCAAGATGTTCCTGTTATTACATTGATATCACTGGCTATTACAAACATGGGCCATCGCCTTCTGCATTTAAAACGACTCATCCATGACAACCCTCGTTATTCCGCAATGCTAATAATACACAGGATTTGTGAAAATACACACTCATTTTTGAAACTTATTTCGTCCTGTTAGAGATGGATTTCAAGCACTATATTGAGCCATTGTCTTTAGCATTCTTCACTACATCGATATCAATCGCTATTGTAAACGTAGGCCATCATCTTCTGTATTTATAGCGCATCCAGCATGACAACCGCCGTTGTTCCACAGTGCTAATAATGCAGAGTATTTGAGCAAATACAACCGCACATTTGAAATTTATTTCGTCCTGTTATAGATCGAATTCAAGCACCATATTCAGCCACTATCTTTAGCATCCATTACTACATTGATATCAATCGCTATTGCAAACATGGGCCATCACCTTCTGCATTTAAAACGGCTCATCCATGACACTCAACCAGAGGTTTCTTTGAGCACAATGACGAACCTGTAACTGATTGTGCACTGTGTGCAGTGTTATGTTAAGATACAGAGCCTGGCAATACTGGCAATAAAAATGGCATCCTTACATTGATAACAAAATGCATTCCCAGCATTACATTATTTTCTATTTGTTATTGTTGTGTCCCTATTCCAGTGTCTCGCAAACTTTTTACCTCGCGGCACACTAAACAGAACAAATTTTTTTCACGGCACATTCTTCATAAAATTACAAAACCAACCAACAATTTATTAAATTGAGTGTTCTTTATTAAGGAACTGCCGGGTCTGCAGTCACATATAATGATATGTAGATGTAACAAACGCGAAAGTAACGTTCATAGACTGTAGATTCTCGCCGTTGTTTTCCTTAGTGTCGTTTTCATTCTTGCATTTTCTCAGATCTTGCCAAAAATTTATCCATTTCAAATTTCATAGGGCTAAATCTCGGTAAAAGCATCAAATTCAACTGTTACTATACTTATAGTTACCCTACTATTGCAACATCTCAACACATGCAATGTAATAATTTCAAAACGGTAATTGGGTCAAATGTATCCTTGCGCGCTCAGACGCTGTTGTTTTTACATTGTAAAGGTCGCAAGGACGGTGACGTCAACGAAAGACGTTAATTTCTGGCAGTTGTATCGTTGCGCGCGCAACGTTATATAAAAAATGGATGTCCGATATATTGTATTGTAGGCTGTGCCGCAGGCTGGTGTGAGGTTCTATATATGACGCCATTTTTACACTTGCTCATCCGGCAAAATTTTTAGGAAGGGAACAAAAAAATTAAAATAATAGTAAAATTCTGAAATTCTTTCACGGCACAGCTGGAATCTCTAGCGGCACACTAGTGTGCCGCGGCACACAGTTTGCGAGACACTGCCCTATTCTATGGGGCATTAAGGTATTTTAACGTAAAGTGTTAACGGAAATTGCTATAGCTACTAAAAACTAAGACCAGAAAATTATGAACTTTTGTAACTTTAAAAAAAATTCATATTCATATCTGTTTCATATGTAAAAAAGTACAAAATGTCATCTGAAAAGTTTTGAAAGTTTTTGAAAATCAGAAATTTTGTGTTTTTTGCAACACCTTAATATATATATATATATATTCAATTATATATATATATATATATATATATATATATATATATATATATATATATATATATATATATATATATATATATATAGTCATGCTCAAATTGATCATTGTATGTCAGCTTTTAGTATCTGCTTTTTTGTTCAGGTAAATGTGTTCAAAAGCATTTCAAAATTGTCATCTCTGCACTAGCCGTTGATCGCTTAGGCGTGGACAAATTGGCAGCAGCGCTAAGCTGCGAAGGTAAAACGCAGGTCTAGAGAAAGAAAGTAATGGCAGCCTACTGTAGATTAATTGCATAACCCACGTGCGTCTCTGCTTGCCTAGTTCACGGAGTTCATGGCGCCGGACCCTACGCTCGTTCGAGTATGGGACTACCTTTTACCATTTTATGTCTGCACACTACAGTAAACCTATTAGCTTATGAATTTGCCCCATTGGCTGACGCCCTATAGGCAATTATGATAGTGGCGCCATAGAAGTTTATCTATCTATTGAATTAGGCTGTGCTTGTATTAGGGTTTGACGGTGTGTTCAGCTTAGGCAAAATAGACATTATTAGAGTCGTAACATGCGACCTGATGTGGACAGATTTGATGCGCCGTCATTGATCCCTGTTATTAGTTAGTGGTGTTGTGATGTAAGTGCTACCACTGCAATGATTCCATTTTGTAATTAGAGACGAGCTATTTGATGCCGTTTTCGGGCATTTTTCAGTCTCGGCTGCTGAATCGCCATGCGTTTTGTATTAATTAATTATCGACGCAAATTAACTTGCCATCTGAGAAGAACACTTTTCTGCCATTACGGTTACTTTATCGTGGACATGTATTGATTGGGTGCACTTCTGTAAATGGGATAGTCATAGTTATTATGGCAACAATGACTAATTCTGCATTCTGCCCTGGATACCAGTTGATAATAATTGCTGATGATCTATGGTTAATTAAATAAAACATTTTTTTGATGTCATACATATGCATATATATATATATATATATATATATATATATATATATATATATATATATATATATTTTATAATATTAGTTAAAGTTGTTTAAAAATGAAACCCTAATTTTAATTATATATCAGGCTTTCCTTTTATGTGGTGTTAGTGATATAAAGTTACATAGGGATATTATAAATAATAATAATAATAATAATAATAATAAATACAATATAATAATAATAATAATAATAATAATAATAATAATAATAATAATAATAATAATAATAATAATAATAATATAATAATAATAATAATAATAATAATAATAATAATAATAATAATAATAATAATAATAATAATAATAATAATAATAATAAGTTTGGATCTGCCATTTAATTCTTCATTACGTTGGATGAATATTATCTTCTGTTATTAGCAGTAGTAGTAGTAGTAGTAGTAATAGTAGTAGTAGCAGTAGTAGTAGTAGTAGTAGTAATAGTAGTAGTAGTAGTAGTAGTAAATTAATATTGTATTTAATATAATATTCTTCTTAAACGTCGTTCTCAACCTTTATATTATAATTTTAGAGCCGACATAGGCCTATTCTAACTCATTTTGCTTAGGGGGCATGGTATTGGGGGAGGGGGCTGGTGATTGTGCCCGTGCACCACACATGTTCTTGTTTCTAACCCTTAGCCTGCGCCTATCATTCGGCCTCCCTCAACCGCACCCTTGCCGCTTTCATAGGCTACCAAGGCGTAAATGTGGATGACCCCTCTGTGAGACTCAGTTGAATTTCATTAGAATTAAGGTTGAAGATACTGCTTGCGTCGACAGAATTTTAAATGACATTACTATCTGTCCAACTAATCAACGATGATTTTTGGGGGGATTACTACTACAACTACTGCTACTACTACTACTACTACTACTACTACTACTACTACTGCTGCTACTACTACTACTACTACTACTACTACTACTACTTCTTCTACTACTACTGCTACATGTATTACTACTGCTACTACTGCAACCACTAAGAGGCATCTCCGCACTGTGGATACCCATCCCCGCACTGCGGATTGCTCTCTGCAGTGCGGGGATGGCTCTCCGCAGTGCGGGGATGCCTCTTAGTAGTAGTAATAGTAATAATCGTAGTAGTAGTATATTTTATATAGTATAGTAGTATATAGTATTTGAAACACTTTTTCTATGTCAATGTATATTTTTTGCCTAGAGGCCTATAGACCTCACCGCCGCAGTGCGGGGATGGCTATCCGCAGTGCGGGGGTGGCTATCCGCAGTGCGGGGATGGCTGTCCGCAGTGCGGAGGTGCCTCTTAGTAGTGGTAGTGGTAGTGGTAGTAGTAGTAGTAGTAGTAGTAGTAGTAGTAGTAGTAGTAGTAGTGGTAGTGGTAGTAGTAGTAGTAGTAGTAGTAGTAGTAGTAGTAGTAGCAGCAGCAGCAGCAGCAGCAGAAGTAGTCGTAGTAATGCTTCATAATTACTGCGCAGTGCTCCATTCTTTCGCAGTAGTGCTCCATACTGGCCTTAGCGACTTTTAATCTGAATAATTTTTATTATCTTTATTATTGATATTATTTAGTAGTAGTATCAGTATCATCCAATCCAATAACAGTTTATTATTTTCCAAATATGTGCAAAATAACATCATAATAGTAATTTCATGTTAACATCATAGTAGTAATAATAACATCATACTAGTATTTTAACATCATAGTAGTAATAATAACATCATACTAGTATTTTAACAGCATAATAGTAATAGTAAAGGCTAAGTTCCTTATACATAAATACATTATACACATCGTTATTATTATTATATTTATTTTTAGCATTTTTAATTATCATGATTATTCTGGATGGTATGTTTGTGTTTACAGAACGTGATTTTGATTATAGCTTTATTATATAGCCATACACTGCCTTGCTGTATGCAGTGGCGGCTCCACCGGGGGGAGCAGGGGGCGTGCCCCCCATATTGGGTGCCTGCCCCCCCCAGTGGCCCCCCAGTTAGGACCCTATACTTAATGCTACATACACTAAACAACAAATGGTTGGCCCCCCATGATTAGAAGTTGCCACCCCAACGCCCCCCCTCCCACTTGCCAAATCCTAGAGCCGCCACTGGCTGTATGGAGTGTATGCTGTAACTGTGGAGGTCCTATAATAATATATATCCGTTATGTTGACTGTATGCTAATTAAGCCAATGACGGATGCCTGACATGGCTGTAGGTGAATTTGATTTCTCGCGTAAGCTTAATTAAATAACCCTAATTAGATGAGTGGAGACTTTTGGTTGCTTGGGAGGTCGCCTGGTGGCGCTTGTGCTCGGCTATTTCGTGCTTATAATGTATGGTTGGATGTTTTAGAAAATTGCAAATCCTGTTGTCCTTATTTAGACATAGGAATCAACCATTTGTTGTTAGGTATGTAGTATTAAGTATAGGGTCCCATCAGAGGGGCACTGGGGGCCAGGCACTCAATAGGGGGGGGCATGGGCCCCCGGACTCCCCTGTGGAGCCGCCACTGGTTGACCCTCCCTATGAATAAAATGACCCACCCTCACTGACCCCCACAACACTCGTTTGCCTCATCAGAGTTGTCAGAATATTTGTTGCCATCAGAAAAAAACTGGTTTCATCAGAATCCATTGGCGTAGCTACGTGGGGGGCGGGGGGTGGTCGGGCCCTCCTATTCAGGTTGATACCGGTTGTAAGATTTCTGCAAAGCTGTTAAATTTTATTTTTTGGGTGGCGGGGTGGCGGGGGGGGGGGGACGAGCGCACAACGAACTCTTTGGAAACAAATTTTCTTCAGGTCAAGACTTTTTTGTCGCCCGAAAATGTCGGTGTGCCCCTCTATTCCGAAACCCTGGCTGCGCCACCGGCAGAAACCAACAGCTCCTTGTGCCTACGAACTTAGACGAAAGAAATATGAAATGACTGTTATTCAATCGGCAAAGGAGGAGGAGGAGGAGGCCGCAGACCGGGGCGTGTCGGTGCATGTCCGCGCCCAGTTTTGTTCCCAGAGCCCAGGTTCTAATCCATCCGCCATCGATCGACGTTAAAATGAGCCAGCGGCGGCGGCGCCGTTTGACGGCGAGGGGGCGTTCGAGCTTTTTGAATGACGGTGGGGTGGGGGTGTGTTACAGGGCTCCATCGATTGGTGCGCCAGGTTTCGTTTGGCGAACTCTGATATTCAGGCTCTGTCTGTCTGTCTGTCTGTCTCTCTCTCTCTCTCTTCCTCTCTCTCTATCTCTCTGTGTGTTCCTGTATCGGTGTTTAATCTAGGCCAATCTAGGCAGTTTCCGGGGGGATTGCCCTTTTCTCCCCGGAAATTTCAAATTCCCCCCGGAAATTTTGCAATACTACATGGACTAACAGCAGCCCCTAGCAGAATTCCTCCCGGCTTTGTCAGTTTCCCCCCGGCTTTGTCAGTTTCCCCCCGGAGTCCAGGAGTCTAGATTAAACACTGGCCTGTATGTGTGTGTGTGTGTGTGTCTGTATCTATTTCTCCCTATGTCTCTCTCTATTTCTGTTTGTCTGTCTGTCTGTCTCTCTCTATCTCTTTCAGTTTGTCTGTTTGTCTGTCTCTAATTACCTTCCACAATTCGGTGCAGCACCTTTTTGTCGTCAGCGGCGGCGTTGCGTTCGAATTGAATGTCAAGGGATCGTGAATTTCACTCAAATATGCAATTAATTATGCGATATGGAGATGGTTTCCATTTCGTGGCCTTTCTTTCCATTTGTCTCTATTCGGCCTACTGAGATTTCAGACGTGTTATTTAAGTATGTGATGATGAGTACTTTCACTTATACGTATTCATTTCCTTCACATTTATGCAGTTTTTTTTGTCTTTTGCTTCTTTCGTTATGATTGTCTGTCTGTCTGTCTGTCTGTCTGTCTGTCTGTCTGTTTGTCTGTCTGTCCAGTTTACCATTTGATCGCTTAGCTTTCTCTGTCATGTTTGGCGGCATTGTCCTATCTATGTGTAGTGTTTGACTCTTCCTACCTCACGTTTTAAATTTTATCCCAATATTTACTTCTATGAGCAGGGACGTAAATCAAGGGGGACTGCATGGGGAACGGTCCCACTCATTAATTAATGAAGGGGGTATGTAGCATCATTTATCCCCCTCCACAATGTTTTGTGCATTACTGTTTCTTTGACGTTCCAAAAAGTCTTACTAGTCCAGTTGTTAAGACGTATGATTGTTCATTTTGTGGATAAAAGCATGAAATTTTGAACATTGACACTTCTTATAATTTAGTAATATTCTGTCCAGAGGCATTCGAATAAAGTTAAGGGTAGGGGTTCACCAAGGGGTAGGAGTATGGGTACCCCTAGGGGTATGGCTAGGCGTAGGGCTACCACTAGGGGTAGTGGTACCCCTAGGGCTAGGGGTAGGGGAACACCTTGGGAGAGGGTAGGGAAATCAAAAGTGCCAGCCATTCACACGTCTGCCAATACCATTCTCTGTATTTATATATCAAAAGTGCTTGGCATTCAGAATTTTGCCTATCGTATTCTCTAATGGGTAAATTGGACATTTTAAAAACATTTCTAAACTACAGAGAATGGTATTGGCAGACGTGTGAATGGCTAGAACTTTTGACAGAGAAGTGAAGAGCACCTGCTAATCACGTTTTTTTCAAAAATTAGGCTACTTTCTCTTGTATATCAAAAGTGCTTGGCATTCAGAATTTTGCCTATCGTATTCTCTATTGCGTAAATTGGACATTTTAAGAACATTTTTAAACTACAGAGAATGGTATTGGCAGACGTGTGAATGGCTAGAACTTTTGACAGAGAAGTGAAGAGCACCTGCTAATCAAGTTTTTTTCAAAAATTAGGCTATTATCTCTTGTATATCAAAAGTGCTTGGCATTCAGAATTTTGCCTATCGTATTCTCTATTGCGTAAATTGGACATTTTAAGAACATTTTTAAACTACAGAGAATGGTATTGGCAGACGTTTGAATGGTTAGAACTTTTGACAGAGAAGTGAAGAGCACCTGCTAATCAAGTTTTTTTTCAAAAATTAGGCTACTATCTCTTGTATATCAAAAGTGCTTGGCATTCAGAATTTTGCCTGTGCTATTCTCTAAATTGTTCAGGGCCATGTACCATATAAGTTATAACTGTGCCAAGTGGCATGCTTTTATCCAGAAGTGAACAATTCTTGGCTTTTATGGACTTTAGCATCTGAACTATACAGGCAAAAAGGTCACCACCAGAGTTTAAACATATGTTTGGGTTGATATACTTTAAGAAGGTTATTCTACCGCCCCCCGCCATGCTGATGGCAATGATGGCCATAATATGCTCCTGCCTATGAGACTGTTGTATTTTAACGTGAATTCTCTGACTACTGGTCTGGTTTTATTGCTTTTTTTGTGCATTTATTGAATTCATGAGGCCTCCATACGTACAATGTAGCCTATATTAATGATATCAAAAGTGCTTTGACATTCAAATAAGCAAATATTAAGTTAGCAAGAGTTGCAATAAAATATGTGATTCACTGTACTTTGAGTCAAGATGTTTTTATAATTCTACAGTATAAACAGTTGGGTTTCCTATTTATTGAATCAATGTTTCATCATGAGAACCCGGATCAGAGATCATCTACCGGTGGCCCAGGGCAGTGGCGGCTCCAGGATTTGGCAAGTGGGGGGGGGGCGTTGGGGTGGCAACTTCTAATCGTGTTTCCTTGACACACGACCATTTTATCTGTCTGTTTTTCGGATAAGTGCCTGCTTCAATGTTTGTCTTTCCTCGCTACGCATGCTTGTTACCGCTGCGGCATTTCACGACGACTGTTTGACTTTTGCGGGAGAAGATGCACTCGATGTGCCGTTTAGATATCATATCGTGTTTGTTTTTGCAAAAACGAAGGTGCCGGGAACAACGCATGGACGACGCTCAACCAGGCTTCGAGCGACTCGGAGCTCGCCGGCGGCGGCAGCGGCGAGCGCTTCGCTCCCCGGTCCTCACACGGACCGCCGTTCACCGGGTCCGGGGAATTGGGGAACAAGAAGACCGACAAGGATCTGCACAGCCTGATGTCATCGTCTTCGAAATACAACTATCTGTCGCCTATGCAAAACATGAAACACAACGTAACCGAGAAAGTGGCTCAGGTACTGCATTATATACAGTGGTGGCTCCAAGAACTCTTGTTAAGTAAGTAAGTGACGTTAAGATTTTTGTGGTGACTCATCCACAGGTGGACTGTGTGAACGCATTACATAGGTGTGAGGGGATGCAATGAATTTCTGGCCAGATCTCACCGATTGCCAGAGGAACTGTACAGTTTAGAAGGCAGTTTAGAAGAAATCTGTAGATTTTATTTATGAAATATAGGCCTAATGCTCAGAATTGACAACATTGTATAGAAGCCATTTTAGTGATGCAGAATATATTTCCTACTCTAGTACGGTTTGACGCAATGGAGATGGGGACACAAGAAAATGCATATTGAATTCGTTTCATCACTCTTCTCAATTTTTCTATATCTTTAGCCTACTATGGCAATAGTACTACTAAGTATCTACTAATGATCTACTAAGGCCTATAGACCGTGGATGGATCTCGGCAGTGCGGAAATGGCTATCCGCAGTGAGAGGATGGCAATGGCGCAGTACGGTTTGACGCCATGGAGTAGTAGTAGTAGTAGTAGTTGTTGTTGTTGTAATAGTAGTATTAGTAGTGCTAGAAAATGTGGTAGTAATAGCTATCCGTGCTTAGGACGCAGTGCTCTTTTTTTAAGGCGCAGTGCGCTTTTTTTTTGCAGTGCTCCATGCTGCAGTAGACGACTTTCAAACTCAATTAGTAGTAGTAGTAGTAGTAGTAGTAGTAGTAGTAGTAGTAGTAGTAGTAGTAGTAGTAGTTGTTGTTGTTGTAATAGTAGTTATAGTAGTGCTAGAAAATGTGGTAGTAGTAGTGATCCGTGCTTAGGGCGCAGTGCTCTTTTTTTAAGGCGCAGTGCCATTTTTTTAGCAGTGCTCCATGCTGAAGTAGGCGACTTTCAAACTCAATTATTATTAATACTATTATTATTATTATTATTATTAGTAGTAGTAGTAGTAGTAGTAGTAGTATTAGTAGTAGTAGTTGTTGTTGTTGTTGTAATAGTAGTTATAGTAGTGCTAGAAAATGTGGTAATAGTAGTGATCCGTGCTTAGGGCGCAGTGCTCTTTTTTTAAGGCGCAGTGCGCTTTTTTTAAGGAGCAGTGCGCTTTTTTAGCAGTGCTTCATGCTGCAGTAGGTGACTTTCAAACTCAATTATTATTAATACTATTATTATTAGTATTAGTAGTAGTAGTAGTAGTAGTTGTTGTTGTTGTTCTTGTTGTATAGTAGTATTAGTAGTGCTAGAAAATTTGGTAGTAGTAGTGATCCGTGCTTAGGGCGCAGTGCTCTTTTTTTAAGGCGCAGTGCGCTTTTTTAGCACTGCTCCAGGCTGCCCTAAACCTATGAGATGGGGACACAAGAAAATGTGGATTGAATTCGTTTCATTGCTCTTCTATAGCCTACTATAGCAATAGTACTACTAAAGCGTAAATGTGGTTGACCCCTCTGTTGGAGTCTGTTGAATTTCATCAGAATATCGGGATTGAAGATACTGTTTGCCTATAGGCCTAACCGCCGCAGTGTGCGGATGGATCTCCGCAGTGCGGAAATGGCTATCCGCAGTGAGAGGATGGCTATGGCGCAGTACGGTTTGACGCCATTTAGTAGTAGTAGTAGTAGTAGTAGTAGTTGTTGTTGTTGTAATAGTAGTATTAGTAGTGCTAGAAAATGTGGTAGTAGTAGTTATCCGTGCTTAGGACGCAGTGCTCTTTTTTTAAGGTGCAGTGCGCTTTTTTTAGCAGTGCTCCATGCTGCAGTAGGCGACTTTCAAACTCAATTATTATTACTATTATTATTATTATTACTATTATTATTATTATTATTAGTAGTAGTAGTAGTAGTAGTAGTATTAGTAGTAGTTGTTGTTGTTGTAATAGTAGTTATAGTAATGCTAGAAAATGTGGTAATAGTAGTGATCCGTGCTTAGGGCGCAGTGCTCTTTTTTTAAGGCGCAGTGCGCTTTTTTTAGCAGTGCTCCATTCTGCAGTAGGTGACTTTCAAACTCAATTATTATTAATACTATTATTATTATTATTAGTCTTACTAGTAGTAGTAGTAGTAGTAGTAGTAGTAGTAGTAGTAGTAGTAGTAGTAGTTGTATAGTAGTATTAGTAGTGCTAGAAAATGTGGTAGTAGTAGTGATCCGTGCTTAGGGCGCAGTGCTCTTTTTTAAGGCGCAGTGCGCTTTTTTAGCACTGCTCCTGCTGCCCTAAACCTATGAGATGGGGACACAAGAAAATGTGGATTGAATTCGTTTCATTGCTCTTCTATAGCCTACTATAGCAATTGTACTACTAAAGCGTAAATGTGGATGACCCATCTGTTAGAGTCTGTTGAATTTCATCAGAAAATCGGGATTGAAGATACTGTTTGCCTATAGGCCTAACCGCCGCAGTGTGTGGATGGATCTCCGCAGTGCGGAAATGGCTATCCGCAGTGAGAGGATGGCTACGGCGCATTACGGTTTGACGCCATTTAGTAGTAGTAGTAGTAGTAGTAGTAGTAGTAGTTGTTGTTGTTGTTGTAATGGTAGTGTTAGTAGTGCTAGAAAATGTGGTAGTAATAGTTATCCGTTCTTAGGACGCAGTGCTCTTTTTTTAAGGCACAGTGCGCTTTTTTTAGCAGTGCTCCATGCTGCAGTAGGCGACTTTCAAACTCAATTATTATTAATACTATTATTATTATTATTAGTATTAGTAGTAGTAGTAGTAGTAGTTGTAGTAGTAGTTGTTGTATATTAGTAATAGTAGTGCTAGAAAATTTGGTAGTAGTAGTGATCCGTGCTTAGGGCGCAGTGCTCTTTTTTTAAGGCGCAGTGCGCTTTTTTAGCACTGCTCCTGCTGCCCTAAACCTATGAGATGGGGACACAAAAAAAATGTGGATTGAATTCGTTTCATTGCTCTTCTTTAGCCTACTATAGCAATAGTACTACTAAAGCGTAAATGTGGATGACCCCTCTTTTAGAGTCTGTTGAATTTCATCAGAATATCAGGATTGAAGATACTGTTTGCCTATAGGCCTAACCGCCCCAGTGTGTGGATGGATCTCCGCAGTGCGGAAATGGCTATCCGCAGTGAGAGGATGGCTGTGGCGCAGTACGGTTTGACGCCATGGAGTAGTAGTAGTAGTATTAGTAGTAGTAGTAGTTGTTGTTGTAATAGTAGTTATAGTAGTGCTAGAAAATGTGGTAATAGTAGTGATCCGTGCTTAGGGCGCAGTGCTCTTTTTTTAAGGCGCAGTGCTCTTTTTTTAGCAGTGCTCCATGCTGCAGTAGGCGACTTTCAAACTCAATTATTATTAATACTATTATTATTATAATTATTAATAATATTATTATTGTTATTAGTAGTAGTATGTCATAAGTGCAACATTTCATTAGAATATAATCACTCCTTTGAACACTTTTCAACATTTGCGATTTGCCCTTCCTGCTTATGTATTAACCCTAACCCTAACCCTAGCCAATGGCTTAGCCTGCACCGATTCAAACGAAATTTTACAGACATAAAGATACATCAATCTACGTCATAAGTGCCAAATTTCATAAGAATATATTCACTCCTTTGAGCACTTTTCAACGTTTGCGATTTGCCCTTACTGCTTAAATATTAACCCTAACCCTAACCCTAGCCAATGGCTTAGCCTGCACCGATTGAAACGAAATTTTACAGACATAAAGATACATCGATCTACGTCATAAGTGCAACATTTCATAAGAATGTATTCACTCCTTTGAACACTTTTCAACGTTTGTGATTTGCCCTTACTGCTTAAATATTAACCCTAACCCTAACCCTAGCCAATGGCTTAGCCTGCACCGATTCAAACGAAATTTTACAGACATAAAGATACATCAATCTACGTCATAAGTGCCAAATTTCATAAGAATATATTCACTCCTTTGAGCACTTTTCAACGTTTGCGATTTGCCCTTACTGCTTAAATATTAACCCTAACCCTAGCCAATGGCTTAGCCTGCACCGATTGAAACGAAATTTTACAGACATAAAGATACATCAATCTACGTCATAAGTGCAACATTTCATAAGAATATATTCACTCCTTTGAGCACTTTTCAACGTTTGCGATTCGCCCTTACTGCTTATATATTAACCCTAACCCTAGCCAATGGCTTAGCCTGCACCGATTCAAACGAAATTTTACAGACAGAAAGATACACCAATCTATGTCATAAGTGCCAAATTTCATAAGAATGTATTCACTCCTTTGAGCACTTTTCAACGTTTGCGATATGCTCTTACTGCTTATATATTAACCTACCGAGAATGGTATTGGCAGATGTGTGAATGTCTAGCACGTTTGACAGGCAAGTGAAGAGGAAAGACCTAGTAATCAAGATTTCTCAAAAATTAGGCCACTATGTCTTGTATATCAAAAGTGCTTGGCATTCAGAATTTTGCCTGTGGTATTCTCTTTTGCTTAAAATGGACATTTTTATCAAGGTGCTCTTTTACCTGTCCCAAGTGTCTACGTCACCACCAGTGCCAAATATGTCCTGCTTTTGTCAACGTAAATTTAGTTACTCTGAAACTGATATCTTGCCCGTATCACGTACGGGATTAACGCTAAGGAGGTTAAGACCCTACTTATCTCTCGATTGACTTTTTTGGGATATGACAGAGAATAGATTTCTGAAAGACTTTGTATAATGTCGGCTCAATGGCTCACCATTTTTCGTGGGATTTCGAATGATCTAGAATGAAAGTGATACAGAATATATTTCCTTCTCTAGTACGGTTTGACGCAATGGAGATGGGGACACAAGAAATTGTGGATTGAATTCGTTTCATTACTCTTCTTGCATTTGTTTGAATTCAATTGCTTGTTTGACGATGGGGACACAAGAAAATGCGTATTGAATTCGTTTCATCACTCTTCTTAATTTTTGCATATCTTTAGCCTACTATGGCAATAGTACTACTAAGGCGTAAATGTGGATGACCCCTCTGTTAGAGTAAACATGCGGATTGTTGTAACAGCGATAGTTTTATAGTGTAAATAAAATTATTAAAATATATTTTTAAAAATATTTTTCATGTCGTTGGATACTACTCTTCGAGACCTTTCCAACGGTATAAATATTTCTAATATAAACCGTCTGGAAGGGGTTCAGGTGGCGTCCCACGGTTTTACCAAACATATCTCTTCCAATTAGCATTTCCTCCATAGTCTGTCTTGCTGTTTCCCTCTGACTGATCTCTGGAATGACCCGGTCTTTTGCAGATGAATTTGAAGTACCATCGATTGATACCCTTGAGTATTAGAAATGGTGCTATAGAAGTGCATAATTATTATTATTAACTAACTAACAAGGCTAATCCATTTAGACGTTCATCTTCCGTTGAAGACGCATTTTTGGTGGGCCAGTGCGGGGATGCATCCCCAGTCATTCCCAACGTGGAACCGCCCCTGATGATATATACACGATCATTCTATTCTATTCTGCATGACGATTCACATAGCGCAGTAGCATAGCGAGGATCATGTGCGTTCCAAAGCTATTGTGAGTCATTTTGTGGGACATTGGCATAGCCACGGGGGCGCCCCCCCCCCTTATTCTGATTGGGATCAGTCATGGGATTTGCACAAAACTGTTGAGAAATTTGGAGGGGTTGTGTAGCTTGATCATAGAGAATATGCAGATAAACGTGAAGACTTTTTTGACGGGGGAGGGGGATTTCCCTGCGTGAAGGCTAAAAATAACCGCTTGGGGGCGATCGATGACTGCTGTACTTCTCCCAGGTGCTGTCGCTCGGAGCCGAAGTCCTGCCGGAGTACAAGCTGCAGGTGCCGCGCGTCCACCACTGCACCATACTCCACTACTCGCCATTCAAGGCCATCTGGGACTGGATCATCCTCATACTCGTCCTCTACACCGCCATCTGCACGCCGTTCGTCGCCGCCTTCCTGCTCAACGAGCGCTCGCACGGGTCGAGCCACCGAGCGAGCGCGCGCTCCAAGTACAGCGATCCGCTGACGATCATCGACCTGATCGTCGACATCATGTTCATCGTCGACATCCTGATCAACTTTCGGACGACCTACGTCAACAAGAACGACGAAGTGGTCAGCCACCCCGGAAAGATCGCGGTCCATTACTTCAAGGGATGGTTCCTCATAGATGTTGTCGCTGCGATTCCTTTCGATCTTCTCCTATTTGGTTCCGACACAGACGAGGTAAGCAGCAAATATCATGCAGACTATTATTATTATTATTATTATTATTATTATTATTATTATTATTATTATTATTATTAATTTATTATTATTATTATCATTATTATTACCATCATTATTATCATTATTATTATCATTATCATTATTATTATCATTATTATTATTATTATTATTATTATTATTATCATCATCATCATCATCATCATCATCATCATTATTTTCATTATTATTGTTGTTGTTGTTGTTTTATGAAAACTGTTATTATTTTATGTTAACTGCCGTAGAACGCAGTTATGAGTTACGATGTATTACGATAATTATTATGATGAATCACGATAATAATTATGTTCAGTATTGTGATGAATTATGGTGATTACAGTCAGAACTACGATTACGATGAATTACTATTGGTGGGATCAGTAACGGAACTTATAGCACATACGGTACTCGGTTATAAAGTACCGCAATGTACGGTTGCATGTGATGCACTGCCGTAATGGATGGTATTGGATATAACGTACCTAATGTACTAGATTTTACTGACCTGCAAAATACGTTATAATGAAGTTCTACTGTATTACTCTTATTATTTCATCTGGACTACAGGGTGGCACCAAAAAAACGGGACTCTATTAAATGCAAATCTAAATGTGACAAGTCTGTGTTTTTTGCACTAACATGTACTATTGTTATTGTTCTGTGCGAACTATTGCTGCCCAAGGCTATTCTGACCATAGATTTATTATTATTATACACGCTATGCCATCTCTCTATGGCAAAGGCAGTCGAAAGTTGCAGCCAAGAATCCATCATTTTGATACGATGTTGTCATGGTAACCATTGTCTATGTATCCACAGAGTATATATCTAACTGAAACACACCATGACAACATTGCTCTAAATGGTGGAAATCTGGCATCATTTTCTGACACCATAGACTCTGTCTTGTGACATCAAAGTCTATGATTCTGAATTTTTGTGACGGGATACCGCTGCTACTTTATAATAAACTGAAGAAAGGTTTCTAGCGATTAGCGATTTCAAGGGGAACAGCATTACCCAAAGTGTTGTTATTGAGTTCATAACTGGTGCAAAAAAACAGTGCAAATATTATTATTATTATTATTATTATTATTATTATTATTATTACTATTATTATTATTGGTGCAAAAAAACAGTTTCGGTTCAGTTCATTCAAGAGAACAAGAACAAAATGTCCGATGACACTTCGATTTCTTGACAACGGTGATTTTTTTCTTCAGACAACAACACTCATCGGCCTTCTCAAGACGGCGCGTCTGCTCCGGTTGGTGCGGGTCGCGCGAAAACTCGACCGCTACTCAGAGTACGGTGCCGCCGTGCTGCTCCTGCTCATGGCAACCTTCGCGCTCATCGCTCACTGGCTCGCCTGCATCTGGTACGCCATCGGAAACGTCGAGCGCCCGGTGCTCCCCGAGCCGAAGATCGGATGGCTGGACGATCTCGCGCGCACGACGCACCAGCTGTACATCAACGAGACGCACGGCGGGCCGACGCTCCAGTCGAAGTACATCACGGCGCTCTACTTCACGTTCAGCAGCCTGACGAGCGTCGGGTTCGGCAACGTGTCGCCGAACACGAACACCGAGAAGGTTTTCGGGATCTGCGTGATGCTCATCGGATGTGAGTGACGTCGCGCGTTTCGTTTCGATTTCCATTTCCCAATTTTAAAATATAGTTCACTGTTATTTTTAATTTTGGAGATAATTTGGAGGCAGTGTTTTATCCGGGCCTTTTAGGGGAGGATTTCCCGCAGACCACAAAAATCCCTCCCAAAAACCGCAGCACAAATTTTTGCATTGAACTGTGTTTTTTACCCTCCAGCCAAGTCAACCCCCCCCCCCCAAAGACCTGGAGTCTGGATGAAACACTGTTTTGAGGCCAATTTAATTGTTTTCTCTGATGTTAAAATTTCCTTCACTTCTTGCATCGACATCTCAAGTTTTTCTATCTACCCGGTAAACCCAACGCATCCATTTGTCTTCAGAAAATCATTTCCTTCATAGCTGTAACATCCCCACTGTGATGACCCTTTGGATAGAATGACCCTACCTACGTTTGGCTTCAGCTATTTCAAATTTGCATTAAGTGCCTAGGAATAAGCAGCTACTATATCTTACTAGTTCCGAAAGCTCTATAGAAGCTCACACAAGATTTTACTTACTTACTTACTCACACTGTAAGACATGGGCAATCTCAGTCTTTGTTTCCTGTCGAATTAATCTAACATTCTCTTCTTGTGTCGGTCTGCTTTTGCCCTTCTCTTTGTCACTCCGGTTGTCTGCTTGCTTGACAGCGTTGATGTACGCGAGTATCTTTGGTAACGTAAGCGCCATCATCCAGAGACTGTACTCGGGCACGGCGCGCTATCACACGCAGATGCAAAAGGTCAAGGAGTTCATCCGCTTCCACCAGATCCCGAACCCGTTGCGCCAGCGTCTCGAGGAATATTTCCAGCACGCCTGGTCATACACCAACGGCATTGACATGAACATGGTGAGAAAAATGCCTAGATTTTCATTCCGTGTTATTTGATTATAGGTCGTCTGTGCTTCTG
Organism: Metaphire vulgaris; assembly: GCA_018105865.1. Taxonomy (NCBI): domain Eukaryota; kingdom Metazoa; phylum Annelida; class Clitellata; order Crassiclitellata; family Megascolecidae; genus Metaphire; species Metaphire vulgaris. The sequence goes on from CM030861.1 coordinate 12,156,972, forward strand.
ACAGTCATTAGTTAGTCACGTGGCACTTTTGGCTTAGAACAGGGTTTCCCAGACTTTTTTTGGAACTGCAACCCGTGTCAGCGGTTTTGTAACGTGCCACGACCTGGACAAATTTAGTGTCAAATAACAGTGGATAAAATACTATATCATTGTAATATAAGCCATGTATGGATTGCAGGTATGTAGGTATATACAGTGTGTAAAAGTAAAAGTGGACCGATGTTTAACATTTAGGGTAATATCTTGGCTGTGTGTGCAGTGATTTCAATAAAATTTATAGGCCATATACCTGGGAATGTGTCTGATGTAATTGCCAAAATTTCATGCTGATATCTTTAGTGTTTGCTGAAATATGGCCAAAAAACTAAAGAGGCACAAATTTTATATATTAAGTGACATACGGGTCATTCCATGTCAACTCAACCAAAACGGGAATTCGTCCCCACCTTACCATCACAGAATTGCATGAAATTTTCACCATATGTTTATATATCTATTTGATGGGAAAGTGCCAATTTTTACTGAAATATTCACTGTAGTTTGAAAGTTATGTGCCCTTTTGTAATAGGCCCGCAGAACGTTATATCGCGAATCTGACTGCAACGTGATGTTTACATGCTAATAATATTTGAACTATGAGGGCTAGGAGGCTGAAATCTGTTGTGTTTGTACAGATTTTCATGCTGATTCTCAGCATATAATAATGTCACACATAGTGCATCAAATTTTTTAGTTAGAAAGTGTCAAAGATGGCTTTTCAGATCGAAATTTAGAAAAATCTACCACTTTGAAGCTTTATAACTCCAAAAGTATTTTGTATTTTGTTTTGATATAAACAATGTTTATTCTACATATTACAGTTATTTCACATACAAATTTGTAACTGTCTATTCCTTTAAATGCATTGTATACTGACTTCCAAAGATGGTGCAGTTCAACAACGGTCTCCACTTCGGGACCACAGTGTGCAAAAAGTGTTAAATATTTTTCTAATTTTTTTGTGATTTTGCATAGATCACATATCAAATAATAACTGATAAAAAAATTGTGATGGCCTTTTTGGTTTTAAGAACTTTATTAAGTGTCGAAAATAGTCGTTTTTTCTACTCGCCGTGCACTGACACGAAATATAGGCCTAATATTTTTGTGGTCTATAGAACTTGTCATACAAGAAACCAGCTCTCTTAAACCCCTTCTTATCTCTCGTTCGATTTTTTAGACATTTAACAAAGAACAGATTGCTGAAAGACTTTGTAGGCCTATAGTGTCGTTTCAAATGGATCACCATTTTTCGGGGCATTTCGAATGCTCTAGAATAAAATTGAGGCAGAATATATTGACAATTCTAGTATGGTTTGACTCAGCTAAGCTGGGGACACACGAAAATGTGGCTTTAATTTGTTTCATCACTCTTCTGACTTTTGCATATCAGCCTACTGTAGCACTAATATATGCATTGTCCAATGACAAACAGGTTATCAATTATATAATATTTTTGTGGTCTATAGAACTTGTCATACGAGAAACCAGCTCTCTTAAAGCCCTTCTTATCTCTCTTTCGAATTTTTAGACATTTGACAGAGAACAGATTTCTGAAAGACTTTGTATAGTGTTGTTTCATTTTCGTGGCATTTCGAAAGCACTAGAATAAAATTGAGACAGAATATATTGACAATTCTAGTACGGTTTGACTCAGCTAAGCTGGGGATACACGAAAATATGGTTTTAATTTGTTTCATCACTCTTCTGACTTTTGCATATAAGCTTACTGTAGCACTAATATATGCGTTGTCCAATGTCAAAGAGGACATTAATTATATAATAAGTTTGTGGTCTATAGAACTTGTCATACAAGAAACCATCTCTCTTAAAGCCCTTCTTATCTCTCGTTCAATTTTTTAGACATTTGACAGAGAGCAGATTTCTGAAAGACTTTGTATAGTGTTGTTTTATTTTCGTGGCATTTCGAAAGCTCTAGAAACAAATTGAGACAGAACATATTGACAATTCTAGTACGGTTTGACTCAGCTAAGCTGGGGATACACGAAAATGTGGTTTTAATTTGTTTCATCACTCTTATGACTTTTGCATAGCAGCCCACTGTAGCACTAATATATGCATTGTCCGATGTCAAAGAGGACATTAATTAAATAATATTTTTGTGGTCTATAGAACTTGTCATACAAGAAACCAGCTCTCTTAAACCCCTTCTTATCTCTCGTTCGATTTTTTAGACATTTAACAAAGAACAGATTGCTGAAAGACTTTGTAGGCCTATAGTGTCATTTCAAATGGATCACCATTTTTCGGGGCATTTCGAATGCTCTAGAATAAAATTGAGGCAGAATATATTGACAATTCTAGTACGGTTTGACTCAGCTAAGCTGGGGATACACGAAAATGTGGTTTTAATTTGTTTCATCACTCTTCTGACTTTTGCATATCAGCCTACTGTAGCACTAATATATGCATTGTCCAATGACAAACAGGTTATCAATTATATAATATTTTTGTGGTCTATAGAACTTGTCATACAAGAAACTAGCTCTCTTAAAGCCCTTCTTATCTCTCGTTCGATTTTTTAGATATTTAACAGAACAGATTGCTGAAAGACTTTGTAGGCCTATAGTGTCGTTTCAAATGGATCACCATTTCTCGGGGCATTTCGAATGCTCTCGAATAAAATTGAGGCAAAATATATTGACAATTCTAGTACGGTTTGACTCAGCTAAGCTGGGGATACACGAAAATGTGGTTTTAATTTGTTTCATCACTCTTCTGACTTTTGCATAGCAGCCTACTGTAGCACTAATATATGCGTTGTCCAATGTCAAAGAGGACATTAATTATATAATATTTTTGTGGTCTATAGAACTTGTCATACAAGAAACCAGCTCTCTTAAAGCCCTTCTTATCTCTCGTTCGAATTTTTAGACTTTTGACAGAGAACAGATTTCTGAAAGACTTTGTATAGTGTTGTTTCATTTTCGTGGCATTTCGAATGCTCTAGAAAAAAATTGAGGTAGAATATATTGACAATTCTAGTACGGTTTGACTCAGCTAAGCTGGGGATACACGAAAATGTGGTTTTAATTTGTTTCATCAATCTTCTGACCTTTGCATATCAGCCTACTGTAGCACTAATATATGCATTGTCCAATGACAAACAGGTTATCAATTATATAATATTTTTGTGGTCTATAGAACTTGTCATACAAGAAACTAGCTCTCTTAAACCCCTTCTTATCTCTCGTTCGATTTTTTAGATATTTAACAAAGAACAGATTGCTGAAAGACTTTGTAGGCCTATAGGTCGTTTTTGGATCACCATTTTTCGGGGCATTTCAAATGCTCTAAAATAAAATTGAGGCAGAATATATTGACAATTCTAGTACGGTTTGACTCAGCTAGGCTGGGGAGTGGGGATACACGAAAATGTGGCTTTAATTTGTTTCATCACTCTTCTGACTTTTGCATATCAGCCTACTGTAGCACTAATAGTCTAATATATGCATTGTCCAATGTAAAAAAACAGGTTATCAATTATATAATATTTTTGTGGTCTATAGAACTTGTCATACAAGAAACCAGATCTCTTAAACCCCTTCTTATCTCTCGTTCGATTTTTTAGACATTTGACAGAGAACAGATTTCTGAAAGACTTTGTATAGTGTTGTTTCTTTTTCACCATTTTTCAGGGCATTTCAAAGCTCTAGAAAGAAATTGAGGCAGAACATATTGACAATTCTAGTACGGTTTGACTCAGCTAAGCTGGGGATACACGAAAATGTGGTTTTAATTTGTTTCATCACTCTTCTGACTTTTGCATAGCAGCCTACTGTAGCACTAATATATGCAATGTCCAATGTCAAACAGGTTATCAATTATATAATATTTTTGTGGTCTATAGAACTTGTCATACAAGAAACCAGCTCTCTTAAAGCCTTCTTATCTTATCTCTCGTTTTTAGATTTTTTTAGACATTTAACCGACTTTGTAGGTTACAATAATTGTGTAAATGAAGTACCAAAAATAAAATTAGATTATATATTTTTGAGACGAAACGACGTTATTACAATATTAGGCCTAACCCAAACCCTAACCAATGGCTTAGCCTTTACGGATTCAAACGAAATTTTACAGACATAAAGATACATCAATCTATGTCATAAGTGCAAAATTTCATAAGAATATATTCAATCCTTTGAACACTTTTCAACGTTTGCGATTTGCCCTTACTGCTTATATATTAACCCTAACCCTAACCCTAACCCTAACCAATGGCTTAGCCTTTACGGATTCAAACGAAATTTTACAGACATAAAGATACATCAATCAATGTCATAAGTGCCAAATTTCATAAGAATATATTCAATCCTTTGAACACTTTTCAACATTTGCGATTTGCCCTTACTGCTTATATATTAACCCTAACCCTAACCCTAACCCTAACCAATGGATTAGCCTTTACGGATTCAAACGAAATTTTACAGACATAAAGATACACCAATCTATGTCATAAGTGCAAAATTTCATAAGAATATATTCACTCCTTTGAACACTTTTCAACGTTTGCTATTAACCCTAACCCTAACCCTAGCCAATGGCTTAACCTGCTCCGATACAAACGAAATTTTACAGACATAAAGATACATCAATCTATATTATAAGTGCAAAATTTCATAAGAATATATTCACTCCTTTGAACACTTTTCAACATTTGTGATTTGCCCTTACTGCTTATATATTAACCTACCGAGAATGGTATTGGCAGATGTGTGAATGGCTAGCACTTTTGAAAGGCAAGTGAAGAGGACCTAGTAATCAAGATTTTTCAAAAATTAGGGCGCTATCTCTTGTATATCAAAAGTTCTTGGATTTCAGACGTTTGCCTGTGGTCATTTTATTTCGTGTTTTTTCGTGGACATTTATTCTCTATTGCTTAAACTGGACATTTTTAAACTACTGAGAATGGTATTGGCAGATGTGTGAATGGCTATCACGTTTGAAAGGCAAGTGAAGAGGACCTAGTAATCAAGATTTTTCAAAAATTAGGGCACTATCTCTTGTATATCAAAAGTTCTTGGATTTCAGACGTTTGCCTGTGGTCATTTTATTTCGTGTTTTTTTCGTGGACATTTATTCTCTATTGCTTAAACTGGACATTTTTAAACTACTGAGAATGGTATTGGCAGATGTGTGAATGGCTAGCACGTTTGACAGGCAAGTGAAGAGGGTCTATTAATGAAGATTTTTCAAAAGTTAGGGCGCTATCTCTTGTATATCAAAAGTGCTTGGCATTCAGAATTTTGCCTGTGGTATTCTCTTTTGCTTAAAATGGACATTTTTATCAAGGTACTCTTTTACCTGTCCCAAATGTATAAACAAAGAGTTATTAGTGCCAAATATTTCCGTGGTTTGTCAACGTGTCATTTAGTTACTCTGAAACTGATATCTTGCCCGTATCACGTCTTCGATAACGCTTTTAGACAGGTTAACAAAGAACAGATTGCTGAAAGACTTTGTGGGCCTATAGTGTCGTTTCAAATGGATCACCATTTTTCGGGGCATTTCGAATGCTCTAAAATAAAATTGAGGCAGAATATATTGACAATTCTAGTACGGTTTGACTCAGCTAAGCTGGGGATACACGAAAATGTGGTTTTAATTTGTTTCATCACTCTTCTGACTTTTGCATAGCAGCCTACTGTAGCACTAATATATGCAATGTCCAATGACAAACAGGTTATCAATTATATAATATTTTTGTGGTCTATAGAACTTGTCATACAAGAAACCAGCTCTCTTAAAGCCCTTCTTATCTCTCGTTCGATTTTTTAGACATTTGATTTCTGAAAGATTTTGTATAGTGTTGTTTCATTTTTCACCATTTTTCATTTCAAAAGCTCTAGAAAAAATTGAGGTAGAATATATTGACAATTCTAGTACGGTTTGACTCAGCTAAGCTGGGGATACACGAAAATGTGGTTTTAATTTGTTTCATCAATCTTCTGACTTTTGCATATCAGCCTACTGTAGCACTAATATATGCATTGTCCAATGACAAACAGGTTATCAATTATATAATATTTTTGTGGTCTATAGAACTTGTCATACAAGAAACTAGCTCTCTTAAACCCCTTCTTATCTCTCGTTCGATTTTTTAGATATTTAACAAAGAACAGATTGCTGAAAGACTTTGTAGGCCTATAGTGTCGTTTCAAATGGATCACCATTTTTCGGGGCATTTCAAATGCTCTAAAATAAAATTGAGGCAGAATATATTGACAATTCTAGTACGGTTTGACTCAGCTAGGCTGGGGATACACGAAAATGTGGCTTTAATTTGTTTCATCACTCTTCTGACTTTTGCATATCAGCCTACTGTAGCACTAATAGTCTAATATATGCATTGTCCAATGTAAAAAAACAGGTTATCAATTATATAATATTTTTGTGGTCTATAGAACTTGTCATACAAGAAACCAGATCTCTTAAACCCCTTCTTATCTCTCGTTCGATTTTTTAGACATTTGACAGAGAACAGATTTCTGAAAGACTTTGTATAGTGTTGTTTCATTTTCGTGGCATTTCGAAAGCTCTAGAAAAAAATTGAGGCAGAACATATTGACAATTCTAGTACGGTTTGACTCAGCTAAGCTGGGGATACACGAAAATATGGTTTTAATTTGTTTCATCACTCTTCTGACTTTTGCATAGCAGCTAATATAAAGCACTAATATATGCAATGTCCAATGTCAAACAGGTTATCAATTATATAATATTTTTGTGGTCTATAGAACTTGTCATACAAGAAACCAGCTCTCTTAAAGCCCTTCTTATCTCTCGTTCGATTTTTTAGACATTTAACAAAGAACAGATTGCTGAAAGACTTTGTAGGCCTATAGTGTCGTTTCAAATGGATCACCATTTTTCGGGGCATTTCGAATGCTCTGAAATAAAATTGAGGCAGAATATATTGACAATTCTAGTACGGTTTGACTCAGCTAAGCTGGGGATACACGAAAATGTGGTTTTAATTTGTTTCATCACTCTTCTGACTTTTGCATAGCAGCCTACTGTAGCACTAATATATGCAATGTCCAATGTCAAACAGGTTATCAATTATATAATATTTTTGTGGTCTATAGAACTTGTCATACAAGAAACCAGCTCTCTTAAACCCCTTCTTATCTCTCGTTCGATTTTTTAGACATTTAACAGAGAACAGATTTCTGAAAGACTTTGTATAGTGTTGTTTCATTTTCGTGGCATTTCGAATGCTCTAGAAAAAAATTGAGGCAGAATATATTGACAATTCTAGTACGGTTTGACTCAGCTAAGCTGGGGATACACGAAAATGTGGTTTTAATTTGTTTCATCACTCTTCTGACTTTTGTATAGCAGCCCACTGTAGCACTAATCCATGCATTGTCCGACTTCAAAGAGGACATTAATTATATAATATTTTTGTGGTCTATAGAACTTGTCATACAAGAAACCAGCTCTCTTAAAACCCTTCTTATCTCTCGTTCGATTTTTTAGACATTTAACAGAGAACAGATTGCTGAAAGACTTTGTAGGCCTATAGTGTCGTTTCAAATGGATCACCATTTTTCGGGGCATTTCGAATGCTCTAGAATAAAATTGAGGCAGAATATATTGACAATTCTAGTACGGTTTGACCCAGCTAAGCTGGGGATACACGAAAATATGGTTTTAATTTGTTTCATCACTCTTCTGACTTTTGCATATCAGCCTACTGTAGCACTAATATATGCGTTGTCCAATGACAAAGAGGACATTAATTATATAATATTTTTGTGGTCTATAGAACTTGTCATACAAGAAACCAGCTCTCTTAAAGCCCTTCTTATCTCTCGTTCGATTTTTTAGACATTTAACCTCCTTGGCATTACAATAATTGTGTAAATGAAGTACCAAAAGCGTTAGATTATATATTTTTGAGGCGAAACGACGTTATTACAATATTAGGCCTAACCCAAACCCTAACCAATGGATTAGCCTTTACGGATTCAAACGAAATTTTACAAACATAAAGATACATCAATCTATGTCATAAGTGCAAAATTTCATAAGAATATATTCACTCCTTTGAGCACTTTTCAACGTTTGCTATTAACCCTAACCCTAACTCTAGCCAATGGAAGCTTGTCATACATTCAAACGAAATTTTACAGACATAAAGATACACTTATCTATGTCATAAGTGCAAAATTTCATAAGAATATATTCACTCCTTTGAGCACTTTTCAACGTTTGCTATTAACCCTAACCCTAACTCTAGCCAATGGCTTAGCCTGCACCGATTCAAACGAAATTTTACAGACATAAAGATACACCAATCTATGTCATAAGTGCAAAATTTCATAAGAATATATTCACTTCTTTGAGCACTTTTCAACGTTTGCGATTTGCCCTTACTGCTTATATATTAACCCTAACCCTAACCCTAGCCAATGGCTTAGCCTGCACTGATTCAAACAAAATTTTACAGACATAAAGATACATCAATCTATGTCATAAGTGCAAAATTTCATAAGAATATATTCACTCCTTTGAGCACTTTTCAACGTTTGCTATTAACCCTAACCTAACCCCTAGCCAATGGCTTTTCATCTGCACTGATTCAAACGAAATTTTACAGACATAAAGATACACCAATCTATGTCATAAGTGCAAAATTTCATAAGAATATATTCACTCCTTTGAACACTTTTCAACGTTTGCTATTAACCCTAACCCTAACCCTAGCCAATGGCTTAGCCTGCACCGATTCAAACGAAATTTTACAGACATAAAGATACACCAATCTATGTCATAAGTGCAAAATTTCATAAGAATATATTCACTCCTTTGAGCACTTTTCAATGTTTGCTATTAACCCTAACCCTAACCCTAGCCAATGGCTTAGCCTGCACCGATTCAAACGAAATTTTACAGACATAAAGATACATCAATCTATGTCATAAGTGCAAAATTTCATAAGAATATATTCACTTCTTTGAGCACTTTTCAACGTTTGCGATTTGCCCTTACTGCTTATATATTAACCCTAACCCTAACCCTAGCCAATGGCTTAGCCTGCACTGATTCAAACAAAATTTTACAGACATAAAGATACATCAATCTATGTCATAAGTGCAAAATTTCATAAGAATATATTCACTCCTTTGAGCACTTTTCAACGTTTGCTATTAACCCTAACCCTAACCCTAGCCAATGTCTTAGCCTGCACCGATTCAAACGAAATTTTACAGACATAAAGATACACCAATCTATGTCATAAGTGCAAAATTTCATAAGAATATATTCACTCCTTTGAACACTTTTCAACGTTTGCTATTAACCCTAACCCTAACCCTAGCCAATCGCTTAGCCTGCTCCGATTCAAACGAAATTCTACAGACATAAAGATACTCCAATCTATGTCTTAAGTGCAAAATTTCATAAGAATATATTCACTCCTTTGAGCACTTTTCAACGTTTGCGATTTGCCCTTACTGCTTATATATTAACCATAACCCTAACCTTAGCCAATGGCTTAGCCTGCACTGATTCAAACGAAATTTTACAGACATAAAGATACATCAATCTATTCATAAGTGCAATATTTCATAAGAATATATTCATTCCTTTGAACAATTTTCAACATTTGCTATTAACCCTAACCCTAACCCCAGCCAATGGCTTAGCCTGCACCGATTCAAACAAACTTTTACAGACATAAAGATACATCAATCTATGTTATAAGTGCAAAATTTCATAAGAATATATTCACTCCTTTGAACACTTTTCAACGTTTGCGATTTGCCTTTACTGCTTATATATTAACCCTAACCCTAGCCAATGGCGTAGCCTGCACCGATTCAAACGAAATTTTACAGACATAACAACAATCCACCAATCTATGTCATAAGTGCAAAATTTCATAAGAATATATCCACTCCTTTGAACACTTTTCAACGTTTGCGATTTGCCCTTACTGCTTATATATCAACCTACCGAGAATGGTATTGGCAGATGTGTGAATGGCTAGCACGTTTGAAAGGCAAGTGAAGAGGACCTAGTAATCAAGATTTTTCAAAAATTAGGGCACTATCTCTTGTATATCAAAAGTTCTTGGATTTCAGACGTTTGCCTGTGGTCATTTTATTTCGTGTTTTTTTAAACGTTTATTCTCTATTGCTTAAACTGGACATTTTTAAACTACTGAGAATGGTATTGGCAGATGTGTGAATGGCTAGCACGTTTGAAAGGCAAGTGAAGAGGACCTAGTAATCAAGATTTTTCAAAAATTAGGCACTATCTCTTGTATATCAAAAGTTCTTGGATTTCAGACGTTTGCCTGTGGTCATTTTATTTCGTGTTTTTTCGTGGACATTTATTCTCTATTGCTTAAACTGGACATTTTTAAACTACTGAGAATGGTATTGGCAGATGTGTGAATGGCTAGCACGTTTGAAAGGCAAGTGAAGAGGACCTAGTAATCAAGATTTTTCAAAAATTAGGGCACTATCTCTTGTATATCAAAAGTTCTTGGATTTCAGACGTTTGCCTGTGGTCATTTTATTTCGTGTTTTTTCGTGGACATTTATTCTCTATTGCTTAAACTGGACATTTTTAAACTACTGAGAATGGCATTGGCAGATGTGTGAATGGCTAGCACGTTTGACAGGCAAGTGAAAAGGGTCTATTAATGAAGATTTTTCAAAAGTTAGGGCGCTATCTCTTGTATATCAAAAGTGCTTGGCATTCAGAATTTTGCCTGTGGTATTGTCTTTTGCTTAAAATGGACATTTTTATCAAGGTACTCTTTTACCTGTCCCAAATGTATACGTCACCGCCAGTGCCAAATATTTCCCGCTTTTGTCAACGTAAATTTAGTTACTCTGAAACTGATATCTTGCCCGTATCACGTACGGGATTAACGCTAAGGAGGTTAACAAAGAACAGATTGCTGAAAGACTTTGTAGGCCTATAGTGTCGTTTCAAATGGATCACCATTTTTCGGGGCATTTCGAATGCTCTAAAATAAAATTGAGGCAGAATATATTGACAATTCTAGTACGGTTTGACTCAGCTAGGCTGGGGATACACGAAAATGTGGTTTTAATTTGTTTCATCACTCTTCTGACTTTTGCATATCGGCCTACTGTAGCACTAATAGTCTAATATATGCATTGTCCAATGTAAAAAAACAGGTTATCAATTATATAATATTTTTGTGGTCTATAGAACTTGTCATACAAGAAACCAGCTCTCTTAAGGCCCTTCTTATCTCTCGTTCGATTTTTTAGACATTTGACAGAGAACAGATTTCTGAAAGACTTTGTATAGTGTTGTTTCATTTTCGTGGCATTTCGAAAGCTCTAGAAAAAAATTGAGGCAGAATATATTGACAATTCTAGTACGGTTTGACTCAGCTAAGCTGGGGATACACGAAAATGTGGTTTTAATTTGTTTCATCACTCTTCTGACTTTTGCATATCAGCCTACTGTAGCACTAATATATGCATTGTCCAATGACAAACAGGTTATCAATTATATAATATTTTTGTGGTCTATAGAACTTGTCATACAAGAAACCAGCTCTCTTAAACCCCTTCTTATCTCTCGTTCGATTTTTTAGATATTTAACAAAGAACAGATTGCTGAAAGACTTTGTAGGCCTATAGTGTCGTTTAAAATGGATCACCATTTCTCGGGGCATTTCGAATGCTCTAGAATAAAATTGAGGCAGAATATATTGACAATTCTAGTATGGTTTGACTCAGCTAGGCTGGGGATATACCAAAATGTGGCTTTAATTTGTTTCATCACTCTTCTGACTTTTGCATATCAGCCTACTGTAGCACTAATAGTCTAATATATGCATTGTCCAATGTAAAAAAACAGGTTATCAATTATATAGGCTTAAGCTCATTAGCTTTTTGACATATCTGCTCATAATGTATTTACTTTATCAAAATCAGTTGGCTTTTACACCCAAAACATATTTAACTAATTATCAAACCATTTATAAGTAGTTTTTCTGAAGAAAACTCTAAAATTGGACCAGAACGTGTTCCATTGCAGACTTGTCAAAATCGTAATGACTAGCACTGCTGCCATATGCTTCAGGTGCAGGCATAATAGTGATAATATGCTGAAATATCATAATTTGTAGGTATTGGCTCTGCTAATATTCCCATCATCTTTTTCAGTGTATGTGCTTGTTTCACCATATGCCGTGTAGTGTTGAATTGAGTGACAGTAACGTCAATTGTCCAGCTGTCAGGTACTAATGTTAGAATCTGGATCTTTTGTATTTTTGGTGCTTGTCTGAACTTTGCTTTCATCTCTGCTATCAGCTTGTCAAGATCTTTGCACTTCTCACAACGCTTCTCCAGTTGCTCAGTACAAATGACTAGTACGCAACCTTTGCTAGTTTAGCTGCTCTTTTGGTCAACATTATTGAAGCTTGCTTGACTTTTAACTTCAAATATGGAACTGCATCTCGTCGGCTGACTTTTTGCATCTTTAACGGAGAGCATCCTGCTCCAGTTAGGCTACTGCTCAAAGATTCTTCAAATATGATGTCTGGTTCAGAATCCTCAGAAGAAGAATGTAGTTTCACAGATCCTGCAGTGTCGTCAGGCTGGCTGCTGAACATCATTAAACGGCAAGATGTGCAAAGTTTTTGACCGGGTTTGATACCTATCTGTGTTGCCTGTCCAGAAGAAACTGGACCTGTCTTAACAGTTTTGCTGTGCCATTTTAATGGCTCACAACATTTCATCTGCAACAGTTCGTACTTTGTTAGAAATATTGGCTCATGATGCATACATACAGTCGGATTTTCAATGGTGTCCATCACTGCACCATTTTGCCACAGCAATAGTGCCTGGTTTTCAGATATACATTATACAGTCTCTTATAAACTTCAAGCCAGTTAATTTTCCACTATGCACAGTTTTATTGCAGTTTGAGCCATCCATCAAAACTTGTCCAATACTGCAGGTCATTTCTGTAAAATCACGTCAAATTGTTTAAATTGATCATCAGGAACCAACTTTTTACATAGCTCAAATTTAAAGAGACAGAGGCTAAATAGTCAACCGTAATTAGCGATAATGTACACTTAAAACAAACATTTATTTTTGCTTTGAATTGCACCAACGTTTGCAGAAAACAAAATGACTGAATGTAGTATGCTACACTGCTAATTATTCGATTGCAAAAAATATGAAAACAAAATTCAATAATATAATTACCAGTATTTAAGGCATCATAGTTTAAATTTTATTTGAGATTTCTACACGATATATTTAATCACTAGCATAAAATTAAGTTTGTTGGTTATTAGTAATGATCTAAATACTTTAAGATTGAACCATTAGCTTCACCAAATGTTTAAAGAATCACTAAATCAGCAACGTTCGTCTTGCACGTATTTCGCGAGTAGCAAAAACGACTATTTTCGACACTTAATAAAGTTCTTAAAACCAAAAAGGCCATCACAATTTTTTTATCAGTTATTATTTGATATGTGATCTATGCAAAATCACAAAAAAATAGAAAAATATTTAACACTTTTTGCACACTGTGGTCCCGAAGTGGAGACCGTTGTCGAACTGCACCATCTTTGGAAGTCAGTATACAATGCATTTAAAGGAATAGACAGTTACAAATTTGTATGTGAAATAACTGTAATATGTAGAATAAACATTGTTTATATCAAAACAAAATACAAAATACTTTTGGAGTTATAAAGCTTCAAAGTGGCAGATTTTTCTAAATTTCGATCTGAAAAGCCATCTTTGACACTTTCTAACTAAAAAATTTGATGCACTATGTGTGACATTATTATATGCTGAGAATCAGCATGAAAAACTGTACAAACACAACAGATTTCAGCCTCCTAGCCCTCATAGTTCAAATATTATTAGCATGTAAACATCACGTTGCAGTCAGATTCGCGATATAACGTTCTGCGGGCCTATTACAAAAGGGCACATAACTTTCAAACTACAGTGAATATTTCAGTAAAAATTGGTACTTTCCCATCAAATAGATATATAAACATATGGTGAAAATTTCATGCATTTCTGAGATGGTGAGGTGGGGACCATTGGTTGAGTTGACACGGAATGACCCATACTCTTTACTTTTTCACGCTGTAGATTTCTTAAAACTAAACTTTCTTTGCAAGGCTAGTGACGTTATGGCGTTGGGTCGCGACCATAGTTTGGGAAACACTAGCTTAGAACATCTAGGTTCATTACTTGACTGTCCATTCATAATTCACTGTAATGTAGGACAACATAAGCACAAATTCTACATTCAGAATGGACCGCTTATCATCAGGGCTGGAAAATTTGGTGTTAAAAAGCCTACGTTCTTTGTTTTTTTTAAAGCCTAAAAAGTGGAAAATGTTAAATTTTAGGTGTTTTTAGTTTTGTTGTTTTTAAGTTGAAAAATTATTAAACTCATCGTGAATGAAGTTTTTTTGCTCTCTGCAGACAGCAGAAGACGTACAGTGTGCGTGTTGAAAAAATATAGAGACAAAATATAGAGAAGGGTTTATGGATGCTGAGTGGTGACTTGCCAAACATTAAAACCTACAAAATCCGAAAACCTAAATCTTGTTTCTAAAAATCTATTTTTATTCAGCCGTGGGATTCATCCAGGGATATCTGTACGCCCCCCCCCCTATACAACTCCCCTTACAATTTGAGGTCGACACCCCCAAAATTTGGTAGAGTGACAATGGTATGCATACAAAATGCATACTAATTAGCTTAGGACACCCCCCTCCCCAATTTGAGGCCGACCCCCCCCCCCTCAAATTCACATTCTTAGAAATATCCCTGGATTCACCTGCTTGGTTGGCGCTTCCATTTTGAAAAATTATTTCTTAAAAGTCTGCTTTTGTTCTGTGGTTATTTAGGTTCTAAAGGGATTCCCCGAGTGCCTACAGGCAGACATCTGCCTTCACCTCAATCGAATGCTGCTCCAGAACTGTCCAGCCTTCAAAGGTACAGTGCGCCTAGAGGTCGTTCATTCACATATGCTTTTAATCCCTTAACTGGGGATCCCGGATATATCCGTCCATTTTACATTGAGTTACAGTTAAATACACGGTTAAGGGGTTAAAACTGCACAAGTTCTTGGCAGTATAATTGGTTTTATGAAGTCCTATATACGCCTGTCATATACTGTATTACAAGTTCTAAACCAGATGAATGATTAAAGGCTTCTACTCCCGAATCAATCCATTATACATACACTAAAACTAAGTAAGTAAGTAAAGTAAAATCTCGTGGATTTCTGTAGCGCCTTGGAAAGCAGCACAACAGTAGCTGCTTATTCTTAGGCGCTCAGCCTCTCTTAAAATAGCTATGGGAAAGGTATATTATATATCAGCCAGGCAATAGTCAACGTCCACTAGCGGTTGGATCTCATTTTAACCCCTTAACTGTGTATTTAACTGTAACTCAATGCAAAATGGACGGATATATCCGGGATTCCCGGTAAAGGGGTTAATTACGACATGTTCTGTAATGATGAAACTCTCCGGACTGTTCCAGTGCAGCCACTTATGACAGACTCAGCTGTGACTTGTAATGTATTGTAATGTAATATGACATTTGTATAGCGCCTCTTCTATTTCTACTCAGAGGCGCTCCTGGCATTGGAGTCGCAGGGTAAAGTAGTGAGGCTTTTGCGTTGAGCAGAGCGAGGGAGTAAGAAGTGATTCCCGAATGGATGGGTTTAAGGCATTCCAGAGGGAGGAAGACTTGCTATTGATGTAACAAATTCAACTACTGTATAACTAGCTCTTGGATAAATTCATATAATTGCCAAACAGTTATGTGATGGGAACACCAATGTAGGCCTTCATACTGAAATACTTTATGTCTTAACCCCTTAACTGGGGATCCCAGATATATCTGTCCATTTTACATTGAGTTACAGTTAAATATACAGTTAAGGGGTTGATACAAGTCCCACTGCTACCAGATTCTGCAAATGTATGTGCCTCGTGAGAAGCACAATGGGGGGGGGCATCCATATAGTACACACGCAGGGCGATGGAGTTGGTTGGATTGAGGGGATTTTGCGTATGTATGGTGTGCAAACAGGGGGGGGTTGAAATATGCCTGTTTTGCAAATGTACTATATGGATGAACCCTAAGTAAGATTTAGTCATGGATTTTGAACTCAAATTGTTGGAGCCTTTTGCTTTGGTGGATAAATCCGTTGCTGATTTCTGCTCTGAAGTGTCTCTGAGCTGTGAGGCAGAGTTGTTCTTCTAAGTTGTCGCGCTTTCTAAGTCGCGACATCGCAAAAAACACCAATTATCCCAACTTGCTGCGAGTGCCATCAGACCGACTTGTACATAAATCACTGCTCAGAAGCAGGGCGCGATTTGTAGGGGGAAGGGGGAATCTCCCCCCCCCCCCCACTGCCCAACTGCATCCCCCTACTGCTACATCCCCCACCACTACATCCCCCCACTGCTACATTTCCCAACAACTACCCCAATCCCCCAAGCTCGACGTATCCCCCCCCTCACTGCTCCAGGTCGCAAATCGCACCCTGCTCAAGAAGGAGTGTACGAAAGTTGGAATCTGTTGTCAAACCACCAAAGAAAAATCTTCAGGCCTGAAGGCAGTTTCCCACATATCCATGTAAACTCGAACCCTGTTACCTATCCATGCCATCGGCCAGGTATTGCGTTTGACATCGGGTTAGGGGTAGATGTCTCGTTTCGCAGACTGGGCGTCATTTTCAAGTTGGTTTGCCTTCTCTACCCATCTATCTCTTCTGTTTGCTGGTGACGTCATCGATGATGTTCGATGACGTGTCTGTGCTATTTTTGGTCTGCGGGGCGTAATGTTTGGGTAATTTTGGCTTGCTTCGTGGCAGCTGTCTCTTCCCGAGTGTTTGCTATCGAATGTTTTTCGTCCGTGAAGTGATCGTTTTGGTCACTTTGTCAACTGTACGGCGGAAGTGAGTGACAGAGAGAGTCGTTTAATTATCGGGGTGGGGTGGGGGTGGGCGGCTCCAGAAGTCTCTTCATTCGTTGTTGATGTGTCCGCGATTCTTGGAACTGTTTATGTCTCATAACAGCTCGGTTCTGACGTTGATTTTAATGGCACTTCATAGGTTTATTTTCTTACGGATATATTTTTGTACTTTTTTTATTGTGTATCTAGTTTTAGAATGTATGAGAAATCCTTATTGGGAATTTCTACGTGTGTAACTTTTGCAATTTTGAATATTGGCGGGGGGTGTTGGGATTGTGCCAAAAATTAGGTTAAATAGTTTAATGTGCCTGGTACCTCGACGCATTGGCGTAGCCGCGGGGGTGCCGTCCGCCCCCCTCCCCCTCTGAACTTATTCTGGCTGGGACTAGTCGCGGGATTTGCACTAAACCATAGAGAAATGTTTTGGAGTAATAATATTAGCACGATCAAAGATCATACACAAAAATGTGCTAAGGACCCCTTGATGACTTTTTCGCTCATCTGAGACTGTTTACCAGAAACTGAGAAAATTGTAATACCCCCATTCTGGGGCCCTGGTCTGCTGGACAGGCCCTGACTGTTTCACTGTTGTTGCCCCTCTTCTTGTTGCAGGTGCAAGTCCTGGCTGTTTGCGTGCTCTGTCGCTCAAGTTCAAGACGACCCATGCGCCACCTGGTGACACCCTGGTGCACAGGGGAGACATCCTCGACGCGCTCTACTTCGTTTCTCGCGGCTCAATCGAAATCCTCAAAGACGACGTTGTCATGGCAATTCTAGGTAAAAACAGCTCTAGAACTTGTCTTGAATACCTTTACAGGTACTTTGTGGAATTTATAAGGATGCAATATAAACATGTTTATTGTGTCAAAATTGAGAGAGAGAGAGACAGACAGACAGACAGAGACACAGGGCCGTTACCATGCCCCGGCAATTATGGGCAATGTCAGGGTTAATAGTAGTAGTAGCGGTGGTAGTAGTAGTAGTAGTAGTAGTAGTAGTAGTAGTAGTAGTAGTAGTAGTAGTAGTAGTAGTAGTAGTAGTAGTAGTTGGTGTTGTAATAATAATAATAATAATAATAATAATAATAATAATATAATAATAATAATAATAATGATAATAATAATAATAATAATAATGTGATATAAAGTGGTTTAGGATGCTAAGTACCGTAGGCCTGTGTGAACACCAGTGTTACTTTGCTTTCTGCCTGGGTTTCGATCTTTACTAGACACGTGCGAAGAGAGTTAAGTCCTCCGGTGCTTTCCAGACATTTTCCAACCATGGCACACCATCCAAGAAACGTACAATCAATGGCACACTGCCGCGCCGAAATGCACACATTTCATTTTTAAGTGATGCATTTGTATAGGGCTACCAGTGCTATATATTATACTCTAGTATACAGTATAATATTGACTACTGTTCTTCACAATCTATATTGCCATTCCATGCTTAACTTCATTGAAGAGACTTAATTCAACTTATAATTAGCAATTTATGCAGCGCCATTATTATTTTGCTATTTTCCAACATTTTGCCACGGCACACTTCTACCGTCGCTGCGGCACAGTTGTGTACCGCGGCACGCACTTTGGGAAGCACTGGATTAAGTTATATGTCATAGGATGTTGTTCCGCAGCTGTATATTTATTATTATTATTATTATTATTATTATTATTATTATTATTATTATTATTATTATTATTATTATTATGTGTTGAAAGTTCCGCAGAAGTCGACTGCATTAAATCTCTGGAGTGTCACGGATATTCGTTGTAGGAGAAAGGATGTCCTATTATTATTATTATTATTATTATTATTATTATTATTTATTACTCAGCTCTCTGTTTTTCTAATGGCGACTTCTTTTCCTCTTGAAAGGCAAAGACGATGTTTTTGGTGAGAACATTTGTCAGCATGAAACCATCGGCAAATCCAGCTGCAATGTCCGTGCCTTGACCTACTGTGACCTCCACAAGATCCACCGCGACGACCTCCTCGACGTCCTCGAAATGTACCCGGAGTTCGCCGAGCAGTTTGTCAAGAATCTAGAAGTCACGTTCGAACTTCGGGATGTGAGTTAACAACAGAACTACAATAGAACTTAATAATAATAATAATAATAATAATAATAATAATAATAATAATAATAATAATAATAATAATAATAATGAGAAGAATGAATGATAAGATGACACATGATGATGATGAATAATAATAATAATAATAATAATAATAAGATGCACCTGTTCGACATCTCATACAAGTGCAATGTGTAAAGCGCTTTTGGCTAAAGCCTCTGACTTTGTTACTGCGCTATATAAATTGTTGTTTCAACAAAAATAATAATAATAATAATAATAATAATAATAATTATAATGTCAGGGTTTAAAGTGGTTCAGTATGGTCTGTCCTGTGTGTGAAAACCACTCTGTTCCGCCCATGTATTCATTGACATTATGATCTTACTGTTTACCCTTACCCGGTATTATTTGCCTATTGTTCCTGTGTTATATTTATCTGGCTTCTTCAACAGAACTACAGTAGAACGACAATAGAGCTATAGTGGAACTACAATAGGATTACTATCGAGTCACGATAAAACTATACTTGAGCTACAATCGAGCCAAAATATAACTACAATAGGTTTTGATTGCTCTAGTTTACATGCGAAGTTGTTACTAATTAAAGGATGAACTGACAGTGAATCAAGTCAGTGGCGGAGATGAGCACGTTCCAAAGTACATGTTCCTTCGCAGCCGTAAGACTAGGTCGTCACTTTATCGCAAATCGACGACAGCAAGTAAGCAGTGTTTCGTAATACGAGAAAATGTTCGTAATTTCGAAGCGTTTGAATACGATAAGATACTAGTTTCTTGCGCTAGTTGACCGGCTGTACTTATTTTTCAATATATCTGGCACAAGTAGGATTTGTAGCGATTTCTAGGCACCTTTACTTTTGTAAATTGTAGTTATTTATGTATTTCTATAATTAGGGATCAATAATATAATGATCAATACGTTCTTATTACATGAGCAATATGCTTACGCTTGTTCTGTGATGTTTTTGAGTTGGAAATATTCTGCTGTTTGAAAAAATAGCAAATCAACTTTTTAGCGTTGTATTGTATTGTATTCGAGACAACTTCTATAGCGCCGTAATATAGCCAAAGTCAAAGGTGCTTTGACGTCGTTGGCAGCGCGTGCTGAATTGTTGATTTCCAGTGCGACAGAAAGAACAGGGAGAATTCAACGCGGCGCTGGTTCCCCGTCTCAAGAACCGCGACAGTCTCGAGGAAAGACCCGATGCTCTGTCGAGCGAGGAGGACGTGAGTCTGCTCGCGAGCGGAAACGGCATACTCGAGTTCTCGCCGCAGAAGGCCGGGCTCGACGTGACCCCCGCCAATTTGGACTTTGGCGACAGTCGGTCGGAGCAGGAGAGAAAGTCGTCGCAGGCGCCGTTGGCGATGATAGCCGGTGATTGTATTCGATGTTAATTCTGCGGTTGTCATTTTTATTTTTATTTTGGAAACTGTATTGTTAACGATACTCAAAATGTTTCCTATGCAGTAGTAACTAAGGAGAAAAATTGAGTTGATTTCTATACATTCAATTTGAAATTGTCTACGATTGCATTTGTTGAGGCTCCACTGGCATAGCCAAGAGGGTGCAGAGGCCAGGCCCCCTTATTTTGCTGGTACTGTTCACCATAGGCGGATTTAGAGTTTAAGATTTGGGTAGGCTAATGTGGAGGCTCTGTATGGCCAGCTCATATAGAAGTATTCTTTTATAGGCCTATAACTTTTGATTTCTTGGTAGGAGGGACTAAATCTTTGAGTTGGGTGGTCCAGAGGGTTAGCACCCTCTACCGAAATAGGCAAAAATTGCCACCTATTAGAAAATTTTCTTCTATGTCACTGGTTATTTTTTGCATATATAGCCATATGGGCAACTCATATAGAACGTATTCTTTTATAGGCCTATAACTTTTGATTTCTTAAGAGGAGGGACTATATCTTTGAGTTGGGTGGTCCAGAGGGTTAGCACCCTCTACCGAAATAGGCAAAAATTGCCACCTATTAGAAAATTTTCTTCTATGTCAATGGCTATATTTTGCACATATAG
This sequence comes from Metaphire vulgaris, assembly GCA_018105865.1. Lineage (NCBI taxonomy): Eukaryota > Metazoa > Annelida > Clitellata > Crassiclitellata > Megascolecidae > Metaphire > Metaphire vulgaris. Next base: position 12,178,133 of record CM030861.1, read on the forward strand.
CCGTAGGGGCAACTCATCCCCCCCCTCTACAAGAAAAGTGTGAAATGAAGCTACTGAGAGACAACTACTTTCTTAAAAGGTGCCTTCCTCTTTGACATTTCAGATGCACTGCTTAACGTAAATTCACTGGTCGATGTTGTCACAAGAGGAAAGCTCAGACCGAGCTACAAAAATCAGAGAACCTCCTCGAGTCAGAGCAAGGTGATGAGACCCACTCAACTTTTCGGGGTGTCCATTTGCTCTTCTGCCCCAACTTTTGAAGGGGCAAGAAGGGGTGTAGCCCCCCAAAAATATGAGACGAGTACAGAGATGATATTTCATAATATATTTTATTAAACATCATTATAAGTTTCCACAGATTATAATATACTTGGTACTTGTATTGTTTGACCCTTGCATTTTGTCAAAGTTGATACCAATAAAGATATTATATTATTCTTATTACTACTACTACTACTACTACTACTACTACTACTACTACTACTACTACTACTACTACTTTATTAGTATTATTATTATTATTATTATTATTATTACTACTACTACTACTACTCGGTACCAGTTATAAATTGAGAAGGTATGTAAAATCTCGTAAATTCATATAGCGCCTTCGGAAGTAGTATTGCAGTAGCTGCTTATTCTATATTCTTAGCACTTAAATTAAATTATAGGCAATCTGGTGCTACTAGCTATATACGGTAACACCAGATCTAGACCAAGTGCTATGTGAATTCGTGATATGTTGCTTACTTACTAAATCTAGTTGCTGTATGAATACTCGAGATTGTACTTGACTGGTTTTGCAGGTGACAACAACAACAACAGCAACAACGGTGTTGAATTCCAATCATTATTCTCTTTCCGCTTCTTCGCCTCAGGACGTGCCACCAAATCCGCCTCCGATCTCCAGCATAAGTTACGGTGGCAGCCAGCAGGACGCCTCTAACATTCCCCGCCAGTTAGACAACGAAGCTGGTTCGAACAGACAACATCAACAACAACAACAACAGCAACATCCCCCTGCAACCGTGCAACCGAAGGTTCGGTCGACCTGTGACTCGCAAGAGGTCGAGAGACGACTCGACCAACTCTCTCAGTAAGAAAACCTCGAGTCTTATCAGGAGCCATTGTCTTTATTCAGTCTTTGGAGGTACACTCTATGGTCCCATTGCTGAGTATTCTGTGATTGTAATTCTAGCAAATTCCTTGTTTAATTATATTTTGTAATTAGGGCCTCTTTATAAGCTGCTCCGTCTTTCTTGTGTGTCTGCCTGTCTCTCTCTCCGTCTCTGTCTGTCTGTCTGTCTGTCTGTCTCTCTCTCTCTCTCTCTCTCTCTCTCTCTCTCTATATATATATATATATATATATATATATATATATATATATAAAAATGATTGCCTAGGTAGTCTTTATTGATTTTGCTTTAATGTTAGTATTGCTATTACTAGACAGAGAAACTACTATATAGAGTGCCTATGGGTAGGAATAGAGGGAGCAAAGAACAGCATCGAATATATCGGTAAATAAGGGAATGTCAAAATCTAACAAAATGGAAATCCATGGTCACTAGCCTTGTCAATGCACGGCGCCTAAAGAAGAAGAAGAAGAATTACTATTGTTGTTGTTATTATTATTAGTATTTTATTTATTAATCATTATTATTATAACATATTTCAGCCAGTTGACAAAGTTAGAGGAGAAAATGAGCCACGACATATTCCGAATTCTCGAATTGCTCGGCCAGCGTGGTTCACCGACCGCAAAGGCAAAGCAGTCCGAAGCATCATCATCATCATCATCATTATCACCATCACCCGCCAAAGGCACTCGTTTCCATGGTGATTCGAAGGGTAGAACAGATGAGACGGAGGGATCGGAAGTCGACGGCAGATGGCGCCAGGATCCAGGAGATTACAAGGTTGGTTTGACGTTGCTTAAGTTTCTCCGTTTTGTTGGAAACCTTTCACGCGAGTTAGAAGTGACTTTGTCGGTTAAAATAATCGAAGATTTTTTGGACAGAAAACTACAGGAAGCTGGCTACTGCTGCATTGTGTTCAAGTTGTCCGATCTTTTTTCTGTGTGACTGTTTTAAGGTTAGTTAAGATGTATTGTTTCGTTGAAGATAGTAATTGGTGTCATTGACAAGAAGATGTGAAGAGAGATACTCTGTGTATGTGTGTGTGTGTGTGTGTCAGTGGCGTAGCCAATGGGGGGCTTTGGGAGTCAAAACCCCCTTGGCTTTAGAAGGTAACGGTTTAAGAGGCGAGGACCTTTTTTTGCTTGTCAGGAAAAATTAGAGGAGATAACCTTTTTTTGCTTGTCAAGAATTTTCCAAAGTTGGCCACGGTCAAAACCAAAAACCAAAACCCCCCTTCTGGAAATCCTGGCTACGCCACTGGTGTGTGTAGTACGCTTTTTGTTCCTTGGCCAAACAGGCCAGGAAATAAACTTTAACCCCTTAACCGTGTATTTAACTGCAACTCAATGTAAGTCAAAAAAGTCAAAGTCCTTCCCCGAGCCTCACGGGCTCATAAGGCGGCGCTGATCTCCGTTGCTATAGCCCTCAGCCAGGCGTGCAATGCCACGGATACGGGGCTAGTGTATCGCATAGCGTACCTGTTTGACTTATCGCAGAGATTTTTACCACTGCTCCTCATTTTACCACCGCGAAAAAGGCTGAGTCGACCTTAGGGGCTCCTGCGGGACTCGAACCCGCGACCTCCTGCTCCATCGTCCAACGTTGTTACCACTCTGCTAACTTCGCGCCCCTACTCAATGTAACTCAATGTAAAATGAACGGATATATCCGGGATCCCCAGTTAAGGGGTTAAAATCTTTTGGACTTGCTAAGTCATTCGTTCGTTCAGTCGATTGAAGCAGTGCTGATGTTTTTAGATTGTTTTTGGTTTGAAGCCTGAAGACGAGTCGACATCGCCTTGCAACGAAGAACCCGGTGCCTCGTTCAGCGCGTCTTCCCCGGCCGACGAAAAGCGCGACGCGTGATAATACCCGACACACGCACATATCCACCGTATTTCCGCAGGCGCACACACGCTCGCTCTCTCTTTCTGTCTCTCCCTCCGACAACTCGATCTTCCTTTATCCAATTGGACGCAAGCCTTGAATACAGTCAGTCTAGTGTAGGGGAGAGGAATTTGTGATTTTTTTTCTTATGCACTTGTTTCTTCAACAATGTGTAATATGTCAGAATATTTGAATCTCTGTTTGAAGTGAAATTGACGACGTTTTGCTACTTTAATGTTATTTTGCGTTTTCTATTCTGTCTCTCGCCTGCACAGAGATTTTACGTTGCGGGGGGGGGAGGGGGTGTTTTTCTTTGGCACTGGAATTATACAGCATATTTAGTTTGTATGCAATAGTACATCAGTCATACAATTCATTTGCAGTACATTGCATTATCATGCAATTCCCATGTGCGCATGTATGATATGTTCTACCTCAGCCAGTCAATGCGATGCACAGCCAGTTTAATATGACGTACGATGATCCTAAAACAAAATTTCTGTGTAAAAAAACAGCAATTCTAACGATAAAGATTGTTCTTTTGGCAAGACATCCACTTGTTCTCATAAGGTAGCTTGCATGAAAATAATATTGTTTCTTCAAATCATACAAAGAACAGCCCCCATTATTTCATATGTTAATGAGTAAATCATATGGATAATAACATGTGAATAAGTAAGTGTGCAGTAGTACTTGGCAGTGACATTCAGCTTATGCCCAGCCATTTGGTTATAAGATAGTTAGTAAGAAAAGCTGTCGTTGAAGACATGACATATAAAAATATCTATGAGGATCAACGACTGATTTGATTAATTTATTTATTCTGTTTGATTACAGTTTATGAACTGAAATCATTGTAAGTTCTTAGTTGTTAATCAATCAGTCTGACTACATAAACCGTTTGCTCATGTTTTGATTTTTGGTATTTCATCCCCTGTCTCTGAATTACTTGCAATTTATCATATTGAGTATCACTTTGCCTTGTACCGGTATTATGACCAGTGGACAAATTTATGGGCGTACTCATGGGGGATCCGACCCCCCCTTATTATTAAATAGTTTGGGGAGGGGATAAGTATTATGGTATTTTCAGATAGTGGGGAATAGATGAAAGTTCAAAGCGCTTGACACAACAAGGTTTTTTAAGACTTTTAACCAGAAAATGTTGATATATCCCCCTATATTCTGGACTCCTGGCTATGCCAGTGGAAACATTGAATCAATATTCTATTTGGATTGCAGTCTAGAGCAGAAATTTTTCATGGAAGAACTTTCTTTCACGGTGTGGAAATTACCAGGTATCAGGATTAATTTTGTTTAACGAATCGAGCTTGCACAGTCATTTGACGCACGATGAAAATTCGATGTTTGTATTTTCCTGAAGCAATTGGCAACCAATAATATCTTTAGTCCAGAATTTGGTTTCATCGTTCAGCGCTGATTCAAGATTCGATGGAACTGATGTTTTTCTGTGTTGGTGTTCAATTCAAAATTTCGAGTTAAGATTTATATCTTTTGAAACAATGATTATTATAGATTTCAGATGAGTTTGAGCTTTGCCTTTCACTGATTATGACAATTTCTGTCAGTGTTTATTTATCCAAAGCAGCAGTTCGGTGGGGCCTGGACTACACCCAAGCAAAAAAAATTTTCTGCTCCCATTTGAGGGCCAGGCAAAAATAAATGTCAACCCCCAGACGGATTAGTCCTCAATCAATGGGGGATGGGGTGGGGGTCGGGCCCTGACAATTCATGCACTGATTTCTAGCATTTTGTGATTTAATATTTGCAAATCAATATTGTGGTGACATACTTTTATACTATTTAACTTTGTGATTTGATAGTACTTGTACTTGTGATTTAATAATAGTGCTTGTTATGGAGGCAGTGGCGTTGCATAGTAATTTTTTGTGGGGGGAGGGTGCCCATTTCTGGTGCCCCGATATAAATTTTACTGATGCATAGAACAGTTTGGTATCAAGGTGTCTTCTAAAGCTTAAAAAGCCGAATCTGTATTTTAGCAATTAAAGTGTAGAGAGTTGAGCGTGGTCGTAGTAAAACGCAACGATTATAAATGATAATTTTTCTCTGTATTTATCACGCAATGCTGTGAATTTTTTAGACGGCAAGATTTTTACGGATGCCTGGGCACTCCCCGGCTTCCATTATGCGTCGCGCCTCTGTCTGAATGTCAGTTTTTGCACAGCATGACGGAAGAACATTAAATGTTTGTTTCTAAATGCGAATCTCCCAATTGTTGCTGTGTAAATTTAATTCTGAAACGCGGGTTCGTTTTTAATCCACTCTTTCGTTCCATTAATGAAACGTTAACGATTTGGTTATCAGGCTTTCTTTGCTAAACGTGTTTTGCACAGCTATTGGCATGCACTTTTTTACCAATTTAGCTTGTTTTGTCGTAGCACGTCAATAGTATAATCAACAGTTACGCTTTTATCACAGTTGTTACTGGAAATTTGAGGACAATTTTTCCAAAGAATATTTTATTGTTGCTAGGTATTTTGTTTTCTGATAAATAAATAGAATATCGCTGCTATTATTTCACAGCTTTGGGCCTATTAACGATCTCTTATTTTAATTATTAATCATTTTGAGGTTGGTCTGAATAGTATCATTCAAACATGAGCGGTGATTGGGTCCGCTCGCTAAATGGAATTGTTCTTTCAGTTTAAAATCAAGCAGCAAGATCAAAACTGGATGTTAATTTCATTAATATTTGCTCCATCATTAAAAAGGAATTTCCGAAGTAAAGTTATCACATTCGGGTCGACTGTACGATAGTTTTCTGATTTACATTTTAAAATACAATAACTGATGTCCACGGCCATTTTGTAACTTGTTTGCAATGCAGCTCGGTATAGGAGCTTTTGAATGACTGATTTTTCGGCACAAATAAAGAGTAATATGTTAAGCAATGCAGTTGCCTTGTAAATATAGTGGTTAACAGTTTCAATTTTGAAATTTTTTCCTCGTTGTGCAAGCATGGGCGTAAAACACGGGGGGACGGTCCCCCCAAATAATTAGTTGGCGGGGCACAGAGTATCAATTATCCTCCCAATGTGTTGGGCTATATGGTAAAAAAATTCTATCCTACACCATGAAGTTGATGCCAGAATTACGCCAAATCCTCATTGTCTAACTTCGGGTGACCCTTTTTTAGCCTGTCAGGGTATTTGGAGAGGGAACATATAAAAATATCAGGATGACATTTTCTTTGCTTGTCAAGACGTATTTCATGGGCGATATTAAGTCTCCCACCATAATATGCAATATCCCCCACAATGGAGGGGATTTTTCTATTTCGGGGGCGGGGTCAACTTTTAAAAAGTTATTTTATCCCCCCCCCCACCAATGTTGACGCCAGGTTTACACCACCGTGTGCAAGCTAACATCTGTCCGATACCAGCAGTTATTGCTCTAATAGTCGATTCATGCCATCATGTAGGCCTAAGTGTTCTGCAGCAGTGGCGGCTCCACAGGGGGGCCCGGGGACCGTGCCCCCCATTTGAGTGCCTGGTCCCCTGTTGGGACCCTATAAACTTAATACTACATACCTAACAAAAGGTTGCCCCCCCAATGATTAGAAGTTGCCACCCCAACGCCCCCTTGCCAAATCCTGGAGCCGCCACTGTTCTGCAGTGTTACACTTCAACCGAGTGGACTTCTGTTGGTCTTCTTTATAGTAGTATCTCTCGATCCTCGCATCAACACTGCAGTTCTGTGACTAGTTATGTAGGCCTAATTGCAGTACAGACGAGACACAGGTGTGGCTGGCTGGTGGGGGAAGAATTATTTAGGCCTAATTGTTTCATTATGCTAAAACTTTAGTTAATGACAGCACGAAACAGTCCCTTACTGTTTATAGAGTGGACAAGTGAGGGTTGGTTAGTAAGTAGTGATTGAATCTTTACATTCTACACTCCCCACCGCCTCTCTTTAGACGTTATTTAATGTTAATCGTGGGGTCGCTAACGTTTCTAAAACGATTGGCGTCAACAGGACCAGACGTCAACATAGAATTCCACATAGGCCACCAGTATTTATGGACTACCAGTGGCGTAGCTAGAGTTACATGAAAGAGAACCTTTGAGAAAGCATTTAAAGTAACGTTTCTGGAAGAATTTTCCTAAGACGGCAAGACCATTAGTTGTAACTGCAGTGGGCCAGTGGCCAAATAGCGATAAAATTTAATCAGTTTTGCTCGATCTCCGACCAGTCTCACGTGCCCCTCCCCCCCAGTAGATACGCCCAATTTGTCTACTTTGAGTTAGATTCGTCCTACATGACCATGACAATCCTTTCCGACCATACGAAAGACGCTAAATGAAATTTTAAGCATTGTGATTGGTTGGTACCTTAGTCCATTAAATGTACGCGCAAATTGAACCCTTCGTTGAACCAAACGTTGTTCGCAACTTCGCATTCTTTCTTTGTCTACACGCGTGGCGGAAGATGTCGATTTCGACGAACGTCTTCGAGGTTTGAATAATCTAGAATTTGTCGAAAATTCTAGATAATTAAGGTCGTGGCGTTGTAAGTTGGTGTTTCACATGGGTAGTGTACAGTTAGGGTTTAGGCACTTAATTTGGACTTAGTCATTTACCCTGGTTAGGCAACAATGGTTGTAGGTATTCGGCAATTTTTAAAAGTCTGCATTTTATATAACATAATATTAATACTAGTAATAATAATATCTAGATTAAGCAGTTAAGGCTTATCGCAGCTAGGTGTGAGCATTGTGGAGGTTGCCATATACAGTAATACTAAGTGCTAGGAGACTGTCATTTAATATAGGTAGGGCCCCTAGTTCATTTAGTGGTAGGTGGGTAAGATGGGTCCCTATTGTGACATTCAGTGTAATGTTTTTGGGGAAGATTTGGCACAGGACATATTCACGGATGGTGATTGCGAATGTCTATAACATGTCAAGTTAAATAGGCCTACATTGCGTCTGCGGCTCAAGTGCTTCAAAACCTGCAAAATCCTTCGAAGGTCTAAATCATACCTCACAAAGAGAGTTACACAATTTACAAGAAAAATTAAAATGTCACAGATAAGCCTACAGACAGGCTTAAGTACAGAGTTTCCTGCTTCACAAAGAAAGTTACACAATTTACAAGAAAAATTAAAATGTTCCAGATAGGGACAGGCTTAGGTACAGAGTTTCAAGTACAATTAAAGTATTCAGAAGACATTTGCAAGAACCTCTTTGAATGTGTCCTAAATTTTATCTAGCTTCTGATTATTTCAGGGATATTAAAATGGTTAAACGCTGAATGTCATAATCTAATTTAATTAGGATATTGAAGTGCATAGGTATTAGTTAATGTAAGTAAGGCAGTCTCTTGGATAGTCTTATAATATTGTATGGTTAATTTAAAGTAATACTTGCATAGTCTATAATACTTGAATATGGCAATCTTTGGAATACTTATACTAATGCTGCGATAAGTAGCATTAACTAGGTAGTGTAATTAAATATTATATATATATATATATATATATATATATATATATATATATATATATATATATATATTACTAACTTAATGCAGACTCTTGAATTTTGCTGAATAGCTATAGCTAGTAGATAGATAGATAGATTCATTGATTGTTTCATTGATATATATATATATATATATATATATATATATATATATATATATCAATGAAACCATCATATATATCACCATATAAACCACCATATATATAATGTCTTTTTCTCTCTGCAATACATTAGTAAATAATTCAATGACTTTCAAAGCATTATTATATTTGAATGGTTTTCAGGTTTCTGATTTCAGGTTATACTTTCTGCTCTGCATGGGTAATGAGGTTTGGATAGTGTAGAATAGAATAGGTGCATCAACTTCATGCAATCACAAAGAGTTTCGAGCCAACCTGCCCTCCTTCCCCACCAACCCTACCTGCCCTTCCCTCCTCCCCGACAACCCTAATCTTCCCTCCCCATATTCATTGGATGGCCAGTGATGTATACTGGGGGATTTTGTTGTTGTTGTTTTCATTGTTGTTGTCATTGTATTTGTTCTTTTTGCGAGCGTAGATTCGGCCTTTTTTCCAGCTGGCATAGGTTTCGGTGCGGCGCTAAGTTTTTGTATTTTTCTCCGACGGCCGTTTTTTGGGGGGGTTTATTTGTCTCTATTCAATGTACCGAGTTTGTTTCTTGTATTGTTAATTTGTTAATTCTGTACAGTTTTTCAGGGTGCACCTTTTTTGTATTTTAATTAGTGGTATTGTAGGTTACAGTACAGGTGCTTCATCTTCATGGAACAAAGGCAGAATCACAAAGAGCTTCGAGTGGACCTGCCTTCCCCTCCCACCAACCCTACCTGCCATTCCACCCTCTAAAAACCCTGGCCTTCCCTCCCCTTCCCCCAACAACCCTGACTTTAGCTCTATACCAGTCTACTGTGGATTTCTTGTGTTTTTTTGTTTAGACAGAAGTTGAAGGAGACCATTTTGTTTTGTTCTTGTTCTTGCACCATTTTTGTATTTTACTTAGTGGTATTGTAGGTTACAGGTAAAGGTGCTTCATCTTCATGGGACAAAGACAGAATCACAAAGAGCTTCGAGTGGATCTGCCCTCCACTCCCCACCAACCCTACCTGCCCTCCCACCCTCTAAAAACCCTGGCCTTCCCTCCTCTTCCCCCAACAACCCTGACTTTTGCCCTATTCCAAAGGCACCTTTGTGCCTCTTTATACCTTGTGTGATTTTGCTTGGTGCTATAGTTTATATATTGTTTATGTTGTTTTAGGGTAGTTAAGTAGGCCCCTAGTAACACCCACCAAGAGCATCACTGTTGCTATAATAGTTGCTTCTGCTTGTGTTTGAATTATACTAAGATATATTTATATTTATACTATTATATATCTGTATTTATATTGTGCATGCTGATGCTTATGGTGGATATTACAGGAGGACCAGGAAGGGACACTTCTGTATTTTGAGTTAAACTAGGAAACTCCCAGCAAAGTAGTGTATTTTGATTTCGGTGGCATTACAATCTTTCTAAAAAATCAAGCATTTAATGACCAGTGTTCTTCAAGTTAACGATAACGGTAACTGAAAACACCGAAAAACTGTTAAAAAATGTCAGTTAACTGTAACTTTAACTGTAACTGAAAAGTAATTAATAACTTATGTTATAACTGTAATAGAATAAAGTTGAAAAGTTAAGTAATAGAAAAGTTATCGAAACTGAATAATAAATTATATGTAAGTATGATTATTAATTAGTAATGCGGTCTCTTTAAGTAGTTCCCTTTTTCTCACACAATGCCAACGTCAACGTTAGCTTCGCGCTGCGGCGGCGGCGGTTTTTGTGTGGGGGATGAAATGTTAATAATAAAATTTATTTTAGTCGTATTACTTTAAGTAGCTCCCTTTTTCTCACACAATGCCAACGTCAACGTTAGCTTCGCGCTGCGGCGGCGGCGGTTTTTGTGTGGGGGATGAAATGTTAATAATAAAATTTATTTTAGTCGTATTACTTTAAGTAGCTCCCTTTTTCTCACACAATGCCAACGTCAACGTTAGCTTCGCGCTGCGGCGGCGGCGGTTTTTGTGGGGGATGAAATGTTAATAATAAAATTTATTTTAGTCGTATTACTTTAAGTAGCTCCCTTTTCTCACACAATGCCAACGTCAACGTTAGCTTCGCGCTGCGGCGGCGGCGGTTTTTGTGTGGGGATGAAATGTTAATAATAAAATTTATTTTAGTCGTATTACTTTAAGTAGCTCCTTTTTCTCACACAATGCCAACGTCAACGTTAGCTTCGCGCTGCGGCGGCGGCGGTTTTTGTGTGGGGATGAAATGTTAATAATAAAATTTATTTTAGTCGTATTACTTTAAGTAGCTCCTTTTTCTCACACAATGCCAACGTCAACGTTAGCTTCGCGCTGCGGCGGCGGCGGTTTTTGTGTGGGGATGAAATGTTAATAATAAAATTTATTTTAGTCGTATTACTTTAAGTAGCTCCTTTTTCTCACACAATGCCAACGTCAACGTTAGCTTCGCGCTGCGGCGGCGGCGGTTTTGTGTGGGGGATGAAATGTTAATAATATAATTTATTTTAGTCGTATTACTTTAAGTAGCTCCTTTTTTCTCACACAATGCCAACGTCAACGTTAGCTTCGCGCTGCGGCGGCGGCGGTTTTTGTGTGGGGATGAAATGTTAATAATAAAATTTATTTTAGTCGTATTACTTTAAGTAGCTCCTTTTTCTCACACAATGCCAACGTCAACGTTAGCTTCGCTGCGGCGGCGGCGGTTTTTGTGTGGGGATGAAATGTTAATAATAAAATTTATTTTAGTCGTATTACTTTAAGTAGCTCCCTTTTTCTCACACAATGCCAACGTCAACGTTAGCTTCGCGCTGCGGCGGCGGCGGTTTTTGTGTGGGGATGAAATGTTAATAATAAAATTTATTTTAGTCGTATTACTTTAAGTAGCTCCTTTTTCTCACACAATGCCAACGTCAACGTTAGCTTCGCGCTGCGGCGGCGGCGGTTTTTGTGTGGGGATGAAATGTTAATAATAAAATTTATTTTAGTCGTATTACTTTAAGTAGCTCCTTTTTCTCACACAATGCCAACGTCAACGTTAGCTTCGCGCTGCGGCGGCGGCGGTTTTTGTGTGGGGATGAAATGTTAATAATAAAATTTATTTTAGTCGTATTACTTTAAGTAGCTCCCTTTTCTCACACAATGCCAACGTCAACGTTAGCTTCGCGCTGCGGCGGCGGCGGTTTTTGTGTGGGGGATGAAATGTTAATAATAAAATTTATTTTAGTCGTATTACTTTAAGTAGCTCCCTTTTTCTCACACAATGCCAACGTCAACGTTAGCTTCGCGCTGCGGCGGCGGCGGTTTTTGTGTGGGGATGAAATGTTAATAATAAAATTTATTTTAGTCGTATTACTTTAAGTAGCTCCCTTTTTCTCACACAATGCCAACGTCAACGTTAGCTTCGCTGCGGCGGCGGCGGTTTTTGTGTGGGGGATGAAATGTTAATAATAAAATTTATTTTAGTCGTATTACTTTAAGTAGCTCCCTTTTTCTCACACAATGCCAACGTCAACGTTAGCTTCGCGCTGCGGCGGCGGCGGTTTTTGTGTGGGGGATGAAATGTTAATAATAAAATTTATTTTAGTCGTATTACTTTAAGTAGCTCCTTTTTATCACACAATGCCAACGTCAACGTTAGCTTCGCTGCGGCGGCGGCGGTTTTGTGTGGGGATGAAATGTTAATAATAAAATTTATTTTAGTCGTATTACTTTAAGTAGCTCCTTTTTCTCACACAATGCCAACGTCAACGTTAGCTTCGCGCTGCGGCGGCGGCGGTTTTTGTGTGGGGATGAAATGTTAATAATAAAATTTATTTTAGTCGTATTACTTTAAGTAGCTCCTTTTTCTCACACAATGCCAACGTCAACGTTAGCTTCGCGCTGCGGCGGCGGCGGTTTTTGTGTGGGGGATGAAATGTTAATAATAAAATTTATTTTAGTCGTATTACTTTAAGTAGCTCCCTTTTTCTCACACAATGCCAACGTCAACGTTGTCTTCGACGGCGGCGGCGGCGGTTTTGGTGTGGGTGATGAAATGTTAATAATAAAATTTATGTTAGTCGCAGTGTTCTCTCAGTTAACGGTAATTCTAACTAAATACCTAAAATAACTGAAGTCATTGGCTGCCTGTCAAACAAAGGATTGAATTCAAGATAAGTCTCATTTTCATCCCCTACCATATCTTTGGAAGCCGTCTGTATAGCATCACATTAGTTTTAAAATTTTACTTGTCAAATTGTCCAGGGGGGCCCGTCCCTCTCATGCTCACAGCCTCATCGCGGCGAGAGGGTGAACAGCTAATCAGTTCTCTTGAGGCTGTCCTGTATAACTATATATTGGACAGTTTCAAAGAACTGATTAGCTGGCCAATGTGAGCAAAAATCTTTACTGTTTGACTGCATGTTGCCTTAGTTTTCTCTATTATGTCTTTGTAGTGGTAAGGAAGCAAGGGATTGTCTCGAGGTAGTACAAGATATAATTCCAGGAAGAAGACCAATGAAAAGTTCGTTTGCCAACACGTAAACCGGCGGTGAATCCACGAGAGAAGGCCAATGATAACCTGGCTCAACAGCATCCAAACTTGGACGGGCTTTTAACATACCAAGCCACGAGGGCAACTAACGATAGACAGCAATGGAAAGGGATAAGTCCATAGTGTGAACAACCCTCGGGGCGAGGAAGATTGAAAAAGATCATCTGCTCATTTTGTGTCTAGTATGCCATCTTGTCAACTCAACTGCCATTTGGTCAGAAGTCATTTATCCAACGCTTCTTGGGAACTCGCCACCACCCAAAAAGCAGAGAATTCTTTGCACTTCCAGAGAGATACAAATTCTATCGTGGAAGACCAATCTCTCGTGGATTCACTGCCGGTTTACATGTTAGCAACGAACGTTTTCATCACACCGGAGTCTCTTCGGGTCATTATCAACGTTGTCAACAGCACCAGTGAATGGCCTTTGCTATGGTTACAGTGCTAAATAATCTGCACTTTTCTATTGATGGAAAATGCTAAACGACTAAAGAAACTGTGAAAAGACTATTGCTATGCTTTAAAGTGCATAACTAAATGTTTACAGTGTAACAGTCTGTTGTTTAAAGTCATCATGGATAGACTGGCCTTCGTATCCGAAGAATATGGTATGAGGATTAACACCAAAAAGACGAAAGTGATGGTCATGAGTAAAGAGCAAGGAAAAGAGGGGTTCAGGTGGTGTTCCACGGTTTTACCCACTTTTGTCTTAGCTGAATAGTTTTGCAACAAGTACAAGGTGCTTTTATAATATTAGAACAAATAATGAAAAATTATGGAAGAAAATTTTCATGGTTCAAAAAGGTGCCGGGACTCAGTTCCGGCGCGCTCCGGCTGACTTGCAGCACTGGCATATTTCTATGGTCACTCTCAAAAACCACTCAGTAAAGATGGCAGACATTTGTCAAGAAAATTACTCTTTCTAAATATTACTAAATTCTACGGTGAGAAACGTTGCGGAGTCGCAGGAAGGATTACTCGTTCATCTTTTCAGGTACTCTCGGTAATCCTTTGATTAAGTCGCACAAGCCTCTGAACGGCATTATAGGCGAGACTACTAGCCCTAACTCTATAAACGCAGAGCAGCCCTTACTGAACTACTCTAAACCTTTTTATTATTATTATTGTTGTTGTTATTGTTGTTGTTGTTGTTGTTATTGGACCCTGTCTCGGTACAGTGTTCTGTCGTATAATTAGTTTTTGTGTAATAAGAATATGGTTATAATTGTCCTGTATCAGGTATCCACTTAAATCGCTTCAGTTTTTGATTGTATACCCCCTTAACCGGAACCAGGAACTTACAGACTGACTTAAGGATTCACAGCCATGATACCACGGACATGATTTTTACTACGATTCTCACTCTGAAGCTACCATCGACTGACACTAAATGCATATTATAATGGAGCTAGAGAAGTTTTACTATTCGTTGATTATATAATTAGACTTAAATTTGATGTTTGACACACAAAATGCTGCAAGAGAAGAACTCAGGAAGCTGCAGAAACAATAAGTTTTGTCAGCTGAGTGTCTTACTGTCTTACTGGAGACTCAGAGGATGGCGGTGGGGTGGTGGTGGTGGTGGTGTTCTATTAAACTTCCCTGAAGTCAGTGGCGGCTCCACTGGGAGGGCCAGGGGGGCCCGTGCCCCCTATTGAGTGCCTGGCCCCCCAGTGGCCCCCTCTTGGGACCCTATACTTAATGCTACATACATAACAACAAATGGTTGGCCCCCCATAATTAGAAGTTGCCACCCCAACGGCCCCCCGCACTTGCCAAATCCTAGAGCCGCCACTGCCTGAAGTACATGTAACACTGGACTGTGAAAGAAAAGTTAGAGATCAAATATTTTACATTGCATCATATGAACTCGTGCTCTTTGGGTCTTCTATGTAATGCTAAATATTACCTGGATTATATTATGCTTTGATTAGCACCACTTATTATAACCTCATCATCGACTTCTATAATGCCGCTTATTATTGCATAAGAAGCATCAGCCGATGGCACACGATCACCCATGATTTCTGATTTTATTCGCTATTGTTCTGTACTGTAATATTACATTGCTATTCTGTGGCTGAGACAAACCGGTTACGACTTACGAACCTGTAATCATTACTGTATCGCTGCAGTCACTGGCGGTAACTTACATGGCTGTGATTTGTGATTCTGATTTTGCGTCTGTTCTGAGACTGAATTGGACCGATCTAGCATGAGAAACGCTACTCTGGATTAGCTTATGCTATTTAGATACTACGGTTTATTTAAGCAGTTTTGTTGTCCAGTTTAATTTATTTTGTGGGAAATGCTATATTGTATTGTTTAGTCATATATGTGTTTATTTGTATATTCATGTATATAGCTGTTTAATTATATATTTGTATATTGTATTTGAGTGTTTGTATTGTATTTATCTGTATATGTATATGTATATATATATATATATATATATATATATATATATATATATATCTGCAGTATATAATGATCTTAATATTGCCCTCATTAGATTGCCTTGTTGTCATCTACACTGTACACTTGTTTTTTATGCCTGGTGATGTCAACTTGATTTTGTGATCTGAATATAGTGGTTAAAGGTCTGTATTTATTCAATTATTTGATTAATTGTTCTTTCTATACCTTCTTATCTTTGAGCTGGTACTTGGCTTATCGGGGTGTTCAGCTGTCCTGCCTTGGCTATCTATTATTTTTCTCCTATTTTCGTCTTGTCATGTTCCTCTCTTATCAACTTCTGAATTCCTGCTCTGTCCTTTCCTTCCTCTCTTGACATGAAAACATTATTTTGGTGAGACAAATGCCTATTGAGCCTAATTTTGTAAATTTGGTTGCCATTAGCTTTGGAATAAAATGTGGGCTTCACTGAATAAAGATCTCTGTCTGTCTGTCTGTCTGTCTTTCTCACCTGTCTGTCTCTCTGTCTGTGCCTGTCTGTCTGTCTAGTTCGATCAGTCGGTCTCTCTCTCTCTCTCTCTCTCTCTCTCTCTCTCTCTCTCTCTCTCTCTCTCTCTCTCTCTCTCTCTCTCTCTCTCTCTCTCTCTCTCTCTCTCTCTCTCTCTCTCTCTCTCTCTCTCTCTCTCTCTCTCTCTCTCTCTGTATGCATGTCTGTATGTATGTCTGTCTGTCTCTATCCATCTCTATATCTTGTTATAAGCATTTAAAGTTTACAGAAAAAGTGTACTGGTGTTTGTAGAGTCATCTTACTCAGCCATAGGCTTAGATGGCCAGCCTGGCCCAGCCACTACTTATCAGTGATTAGGGATTATAATTATGTCCTCAAAGCTAACAAAGTAACAAAGGCGTCAGAGGCCCTTATTTGGCCATACTTTTGTCTGGGGTCAGGTGTCAGGTTGGTTTCTGGGCACGGTGATTTTGTGGGTTTCAGGGCTTCAGCAGACCAAGTGGTCTGATCTTATGAATATTTATTTGTGTGGCCGGACTTAGCCTGAAGTTCTTGCATGTGACCATTAAAAACAAAACCTTATATGTATATGTCTAGCCTAGTAACATCCGGGCCTTGCTTAGAGTTTACAACACCGGTGCTTTTGTGGTTTTACATAGACGAGCGTAGGCGCAGATAATCACATACATAGTTAATCTATTAAGCACCGTATACTTGTTTTATGTACGTTACGATATATGTTAATGATACGTCGATCTAAATGATGAATTTTATGTAAATGCAATACAGATCTTTAGTTTATACAAAGTCCTTGTAAAATTATGTCCTGTTTCGACTGCAGCCATTTTAGACCAACGTCAAGACTTTGTTTATGATAACTGATTTTACCGATCGTATTTTATTTCTGATTTGTATTTATATTCGACTGTAAATGTGTTGCTACTTTATTATTTGTGTTCCAGTTTTCTGATATTGTTGAGAACGGGACGTCAATGATGGGATTGCAAAACAGTTGAGTTCTGGTTATTCTAATAAAATGACAGTGTGCCACAAATGTAAGAACAATTAGAATGTAATGTAATGTAAAAAAATGTTTAATTAAGAATGTAGCAGCCTGTAGATCAAGGTAGCTATCTACTATTGTGTTAAATTTAGGTTTTACAGTGATTCAAGTTAACTTTTGCATTTGAGTTCTGATAGCTGCCGTTATCATCATCATCATCATCATCATCATCATCATCAACAACAACATTGTCATCATCGTCATCATCTTTGTTGTTACCGCCAGCAATGTCATCTTTATTTCAGTTATATTTTATCATAACTTTTTTCTTCCAGTTAGTTGATGGTAATTGCTTGATATGAAGTTTCCCATGTTATGCCTTTTCAAATGTTAGGATTTTTTAAAAATCAAATGGGGGAACAGTACTCATGACCCAATGAGAATTTTGGTTTCCATTGGGATCTGGCCAGTAGAGAGGAAACCTCAAAGATTTGACTTGAATTGTCATGTGTATATTGTCCTAAATCACTTGGGGTTTCAATTTTCAGTTCCCTCACCCCCCCCCCCATAAAAAAGAACCAATCAGACATTATGTCAGTCTTTCTGAATGGAATCTTAGCTTTTATTTGGCGGTCGATGTTGCTCCATTCACATCGTTATTGTTATTGTTCACGACAATTTATATAGCGCCGTAACATAGCAGGGGCCAAAGTCAAGGGCGCTTCATGCATCATGCTCTTTTTTAGTTCTGTTCAAAATGGAAGACAGCAAAAAGGCAGCAAATTATACATGATTTCATCAGTGATTGTGACTGCGTGAAGCGTATTTAAGTCGTCGGTCCATGCTGTGTTGAATTGTGCATAATTTTGTGCGACCGCAGGGCCGAGAACTCTTTTGGAGAACGTGGACGTCATCGGCGGATTGAGAAACTCGCTTGGCAACAGCTTTGCTGATCCAGGTCACATGTCGCGACACACGGATGATATTTTGGATTCTGCGATCAATTGTCATTCAAAATGTCCAAGCTTGACACTGCCAAAGGAAGTCCGGATTGGAATCTATCAGCTCGAGGTCAGTGTCTGTTTACTAAAAGAATGCCTTGACTTGAAGAAACCTTTTGATTTTTATACAGAGCAAGTACAATGTTGGATTATTATTATTACTATTATTATTATTATTATTATTATTATTATTATTATTATTATTATTATTATTACTACTACTACTACTATTATTATTATTATTGCTATTACTGTTATTATTATTACTATTACTATTATTATTATTATTACTATTATTATTATTATTATTATTATTATTATTTCTGACAATTTATATAGCCATATAGCAAGGCCTAAGCCTAAATCAAAAGTGCTTCACAACATAAGGTTAGCAGTCTCAAACAACGCATTGAACAAATGTGTCTTCAGATTCTTTACGAACTGTTCGTTGGTTTTTGAGTTGGTGACAAAGTCTGGGAGGGTGTTCCATAAGATTGGATTTGATGGATTAGGTCATTAGGTAGAAACTATTGAAATTGCAGACCAAAAGTTTTAACATGTTTTGACATTTTCCATGCAACTAAAAAGCGCACCAAAACCACCAAACAGAATATTTCAATGCAGGGTATAGGAGTAAACATGCTGATAGCTTCTAAAATTACTTTTTGTGTAGAACAGAGGTTCCCAATAATGTTTTAATAATTTTAAAAATGTACTGAAATTCAAACAAATAAATAGTGTCTAAATTAAAGTTGCAATTATAGGCTATGCAATCTAGATTTTCATAATTTTGTAAACATTGCCTATGTATTGAATTGTATGTATGCCTATGTATGTATTGTATTGTATGTATGCCTATTTAGATTGCCTATGTATTGAATTGTATGTATGCCTATGTATGTATTGTATTGTATGTATGCCTATTTAGATTGCCTATGTATTGAATTGTATGTATGCCTATGTATGCATTGTACTGTATGTATGCCTATTTAGATTTCCTATGTATTGAATTGTATGTATGCCTATGTATGCATTGTACTGTATGTATGCCTATTTAGATTGCCTATGTATTGAATTGTATGTATGCCTATGTATGTATTGTATTGTATCTATGCCTATTTAGTTTGCCTATGTATTGAATTGTATGTATGCCTATGTATGTATTGTACTGTACGTATGCCTATTTAGATTGCCTATGTATTGAATTGTATGTATGCCTATGTATGTATTGTATTGTATGTATGCCTATTTAGATTGCCTATGTATTGAATTGTATGTATGCCTATGTATGTATTGTATTGTATGTATACCTATTTAGATTGCCTATGTATTGAAAGGATTTTATATCTTATGAACCTGTATCAGAATCATCTATTCCTTAGTATAGTCTAAATTTTAGATTTTGTATAACGCTTACCGGTAACCCCTTAACCGTGTATTTAACTGTAACTCAATGTAAAATGGACGGACATATCCGGGATCCCCAGTTAATGGGTTAAGAGTCGGAAACAGTAGACGTGACCCTCTACTTGAATAGCTTGGTGACCACTGTTCTAGATAGACTATGGTAAGCTGTTAATACTTACGATTGTTGAGGAGACCATTAAAAAGGCAGGGTTAGTATCTTGAGGGTATCCAGCCACACAAATTTATCTATGAAAAAATTACTTTCTGACCTGAGCCAGATCACCAGAGACTCACTGATGCCCTGGTAGCAGCGTGTGTGTGTGTTTGTGTGTGTGTGTTTGTATTTATAATTTAATCTTTCATAGTTTGCAGTGCTGTGCACTCTTTTTACCAATAGTCCGTAACGAATGGTTTAACCTCTTAACTGGGGACCCCGGATATATCCGTCCATTTTACATTGAGTTACAGTTAAATCACGGTTAAGGGGTTAATAATTAATTAAGGATGTTTTATTCTTATAATGAATAATTATCTTGCAGAATGGTAATAAATTATAATTATTATTTAATTTAGTTAAATGATCATAGCTATTTGTGCTGTTTATGTTTTGACAAAGAATAATTA
Source organism: Metaphire vulgaris (assembly GCA_018105865.1). Taxonomy (NCBI): domain Eukaryota; kingdom Metazoa; phylum Annelida; class Clitellata; order Crassiclitellata; family Megascolecidae; genus Metaphire; species Metaphire vulgaris. The sequence goes on from CM030861.1 coordinate 12,198,257, forward strand.
ACGCTAACGTATCCTGCTTTAGTGCACATGTAAGAGACAGGACAGTTGGATAGTCAGATAACTTATTGCTTTATTGACTTTCCTCTTTGCTGTGTGTCTCTTGAACAGGGAGGCTGCAAGAAAATATCGAATTTCGATGCAAACTTTCATTGTCGTGAATCAGGAAAGGAATTTCTGATGCGGAGGGAGAATTGTTGTCGCTATGGCACGAGCAATTTCAGCGACAGATTTTGCAAAATAGAACCGGATAGAGTGAAGAAAGTGAATCCGGGTGGTAAGAAGATGGTCGATAAAAATGTGCTGAATGTCAGAAATGCCGTGAACAGAATGACATTTGACGTGTTTCACAACGGCAGAGGAGAACATGTGACCCGTGAGGTACTGTCAAAAGTGGAGAAGGTGTTCTCATGTTCTCTGCTGTTGCGTGAAAAGAAAGACTTAGAGAAGATGAACGCCCGCAGGAAGCAACTGATACCGCAAAGCTTTGAACCGAAAAGTCAGAACACCAAAATGAAAAATCTCGAAGGTTTGCTTGATAGAAAACAGTGCAGAGGCAAATACTTAAAGGAGGAAACTTCACCCAAGCAAGTAGATATTGGCTTTGAGTGGAGGGAAAGTAACGAAAAGGGACAACTGGATTCCATAAGCACCGAGAAACTGGTTACGATGGAAGAGGAGGTCAAGAAATTGGTGGAAACAGATGACCACGGTCGACGTTCTTCTGGGAATGACGGAGAAGTGGAGTTGACGAGTGGAGAGGAAAGTGCACAGGAGACAGAAGAAGTCTGTTCACTCTGTGAGAAATGGGAGTGCGAAGAAGAAGAAAAGGTAGAAACAGGTAGAACGATGACTCCGAATGGTGAACTAGAGAACGAGAAAAACGTCGATGCTGGGAACTCGGATGAAGCTTATGAATATTCAAAGATTCAAATCCGTAACATGAATAATCAGAAGTTTGTAAGCCCTGATGAAGCTTATGAATATTCAAAGATTCAAATCCGTAACATGAATAATCAGAAGTTTGTAAGCCCTGATGAAGCTTATGAATATTCAAAGATTCAAATCCGTAACATGAATAATCAGAAGTGTGTAAGCCCTGATGAAGCTTATGAATATTCAAAGATTCAAATTCGTAACATGAATAATCAGAAGTTTGTAAGCCCCGATGAAGCTTATGAATATTCAAAAGTTGTTCGTGAAGACGCGTTTGAAGAGAAAACCTGTGTGAAGAATGTGAAGGTATCTTTGACTGGTCAGTATTCTTCCACCGTCAATTGTTGTGAAAGTGAAAACGGAGAACAAGAAATCAACGCGTCAGGATCAGAAAGAATTGAAACGGTTATAAACATTGAAAAGCCCCTTGTTCCAGTTAATCAGCTGCACCTTCAGATTGCCGAAGAAGAGGTTGGTTTACGAGCGCCTGGACATGGCCGAGCGGAAGGTGCATTTTGCCCAAGTCCCGCAAGAAACATTGGAACCTTCGACAGTTTCAAAAGTCATGGTGGAAATCTTATCACTACAGAGCCGTGCTCTTACTACTCTTGGATCTGTGTGTTGCATTCTCCAGCAGGTTAGCTGTGACCTTAAAGAGAAATTCTCTATTGTTTAGATACATTCAGATACATGTATAAAGCTCTCTGCTTGTGTGGCAATAGGATTTTTCTGAAGCCACGTGGGTGAGGTGAAAAATCCATGGCAGGAAATGTATTTCAAGCACAGTTTTTTTTAAAATAAAATAAAAATGCTGAAATAAAACTTGGTTGAAAATATTATTCAAGTCAACTCATACTAAGTGTAGTTGACATTGGTATTAGTTTAATATATGGTATTAGCAGAGGGTATTAAATTGTGAAGATTTTGATATCAAGAATGGATGGTTGGACTTTTTAGGACTTGTTCAATCAATTTGATTTAGTAAAATAATGTTCTGAATCATTTTCATAGTAGTGATTGTTTTTTGGCCCATCTGGTAAATTCATATAGGATGTATAGTTAGTTATTATTCTTTACAGTAACATACAGTCTTTACTTTACTTTACGACGTAGCAATACATGGCACATGAAGAAGAAGAAGAAGACAGTCTTTACAGTAAATCTTGTCAAGTAAACTAGCTCAGAATTCATTCATCTATGTAGCTTTTTCTATTTTGTAGAACCACCATGTAGGAAATCACTCATGACCCACAGTGATGAAGGTCAAGGTCGACCTAATGACACTTCAAGTTCATTTGGATGTTATGGGGGTGAAGGGTCATCTGGCAGGACAGGTTTTGTTTCTTTTGGACTGGTGAGTAACTTTTTGGCCACCCTAATCTCATCGCTTGTGCAGTACGCTGTGAAATGCAACACACGCCAAAACAAATTGCGCTAAAAGTCACAGAGACTTTGTGTATGGACCCAAGAGAAGCAAGTTATTATGTGGGAGACCATCTGATGCTTTTATTTTGCTGTGACTTTCATCTTACTTGCTTTTGTCAGTATTTATTAAGATGTTTTTTTGTGAATATTGGTTTTTTGGGTTTTGGTTTATTAGGATATAATTAGAACTCCATACTTCTGAAATTCTTTATCTTTTGTGCACATTCAACTTGGCATTTCAAAAGACACATATGCACATACATATACACACAGACACTTACACACAAACAAATACACACAGGCACATATACACAAACATGCCTAAATATGTATGAATTATCAAGACTATTTACGTAGACTTTTATGTTGAACCACCAATATTGGATTACGGGAGTCTTTGGTGTATATTTTCTTTCAGGGTGGTGGTGGTGGTGGTGGTTCTGGAGGTGGGGGTAACGGTCAGGGGGGAGATGGTGACGGAAATGGCAGAAACAACCGGAGGCCGTTGGAATTTTCCGACGGATCAAGGAAGGGAAAAGCGAAGAAGAAACTGAGGAAGAAATGTCCACTTGAACACGGAGTTCTGACCAAAGAACAGATTTCAGCAGTGATCGGATGGGTTAGTGGACTTTGGATAACTCATCAATGTCATCATGGATCTGACTGAATTTTTGGCAATTTACTAAGAACAGTGATTTACTAAGTACAGTAGAACTTGTATATTATGGACTCAGCTATAACGTATACTTAGTTTTAATGCGCTGCAATGTACGGTCCCATGTGATGCGCTACTGTATTGGATATAACTGGATATAATGTGTATTAAGTACAGTAGAACTTGTATATAATGGACTCAGTTATAACGTATACTTCGTTGTGTTGTAATGCACTGCAATGTACGGTCCCATGTAATGTGCTACCGTATTGGATATAACTGGATATAATGTGTATTAAGTACACTAGAATTTCTATAATATGGACTCAGTTGTAACATATACTTGGTTGTAATGCGCTGCAATGTACGGTCCCATGTGATGCGCTATTGTATTGGATATTACATACCTCGGATATAACGTGCTATATTTATGGACCCACTAAGTACGTCATAGCGAAGTTCTACTGTATGTTTTAACTTATTGTTTTTGTAGCTTGTGGAGAGACAAACCCAGCCAGTTCCAGACAATCTGAGAGAATTTCTGAAATGTTTTAAAGTATGCTTTGAGGATCGCATGGACGCCAAAAGCGACTGTGAACCATGTCTGGCGATCTGCATGCTGTTGACGCACTGTGGTGGGTGTTCGGTCGAAGCCTGCGTGCGCTGCGACACCGTCTTGACGCTCTACGCCACCAGTTTCGCGGCGGACAGGAATGGACTGGTCCTCGGTCCAAGTCCTCTGTTGACCCCCGATGTGAGGCAGAACGCGCTGAGGCGGATAAGGGCCGATCTTGCGGAATGGTTGCTGTCCGACGAGGTTTCGTTGACCGAGAGTGACGGATCTCCGAGTGACACCGATTCTGATTCAAAGGAAGAAACTAAAGATCATATGGCTGGTCGACCTGTGGCTATAATTCAAGGTGAACAGTTCAGTTATCGAGTGTCTGGCCTTTCGTAAGTTGAGTCAATAGGTAATAGCAAAAATGATTTATAGTTATCATTTTTGGTTCTCTATTTAGGGGCACGGTGGAGGGTAACGGGTTCGAATCTGACCTAGCCACTGTGTGAATGACTTAACTTGAGTTGATATACATTAACAACCACGTAATAATAATAATAATAATAATAATAATAATAATAGCAACAATAATAATAATAAATGTAATAATACTAATAGTATTAACCCCTTAACTGTGTATTTAACTGTAACTCAATGTAAAATGGACGGATATATCCGGGGTCCCCAGTTAAGGGGTTAATTTGATTTCTTTAATATTATACTGATCGGTCAGCCCATCTCCTTTTGAATGAGAGATTCGACTTGTGAACAAAAGACCATCTAAAACAGGGATATTCGATTAAATTTTAAGAAGGCCACATTTTTTATGATTGGTACCTGAGAGCCAGGTGGTTTTTAGAAAAAATATGATTCATAAGTAATAGATAACAGGTACAATGTAAACAGAGCATTTAAAGAAATATTTCATAAGTTTTAGAAAATAATTATTCGTCGTTTCAGTATCTTTGCGGGCCAGTTCACGCCCTTTGCGGGCCGGACGTGGCCCGCTGGCTGCCAATTGAATGCCACTGATCTGCTGTAGATATTTAAGGAAATAATTGCATAGGTGTCCATATTCCACCTGTCGGCTTTAGAACTTTGAAAAACTAATTTTATTGGTCTTGTCTTGGCACTAGAACTAGTTGCGGCCATGTGCCTTTGTTTACGGGCATTAACCCCTTAACCGTGTATTTAACTGTAACTCAATGTAAAATGGACGGATATATCCGGGATCCCCAGTTAAGGGGTTAATCTCAACGATTAAATTATTTGCAGGACCACCGGCCATCGAGGACTCCGAAGATGAGCACTGCGTTTCTGAGTATCCGCCTTACCTGAACTACCCGAGCTCGCACACGGCGCCCAGTCGGCCTTACCTTTACAGCGTACCTGCGTATCCACGTTACGCCCGGCGTGGAAGCGTAATCTACGGGTCGAAGGATCTCGTGAGGAGCATCGCACAGCAACTGGACCACGTTGCCGACAACAACGGGCAACAGGGCAACAGGCAGAACTCTCCGTTGCATCAGCAACTTGTCTCCAGAGTTGGAGTCATCTTGCAGCTCCACGCAAGTTTCTTTTATTATATACTTTTATTTTATTTATTCGAAAATTTAGTTCGTTTGTAAGTTGCCAGGCGGCGAGGCTGTTTTGTTGATGTGTTTTCTGGCGTGGCCAGTCAAAATGTCTGCGGACAAAATGTCACGGACAAAATGTCATGTGGACAAAATTTTCGTGGACTAAATGTCCGTGAACAAAATGTCACGGTTTAGGGTTAGGATTACATTTTGTCCGCTGACATTTTGTCTCCATGACATTTTGTCCATGGACATTTTGTCCTAGCACCGTTTTCTGGTGGTTGTATGATAGTGTTCTGTCTTTTAGAGTGGAAATCTAAGAATACAGAGCAACAACTACGAACTGGGCGTAGAGTGGAGCTTCTTGACCGACAAGGCTTTGGGTTCGGGAGTTTCTGGAAGTTGTTTTGTCGGTCACGACGACCAGACAGATTTTGCTTTCTGCGTTAAACGCGTAAGTCATTGTATTTGTCTACCATAGAATTTCGTAACCTTGCGATTATTATTATTGTGTGCTGAGCGTCAAGAGTGGGTTGCCCAGAAGATGTTTTCTGGTCCAAGACCTCTGTGTTAATTATCGATGGTGGGTTTTTTGTCGGGAATTATTTGGATATTGCTTCTGTGATTGTGCATATGTCTAGGTAATACCTCACATGTGCAAAAAACAAAACTTTTCAGAAAATTAAAAAACGTCACAGCATCTCATTAGGGCATTATAAAAATTAAACGGTGATAAATAGCAAATATATTATTATGTTCCCTTTCAAATTTAAGGACAAGTATCTGACCTTACACGCACAGTGTCGTGACGTATAAGAAAATGCCCAAAAAATTTGAAAAATGGTCACGTGAGGTATTACTTAGACAGCAACGATATGTTTTTCAGATTCAGATGCACAAATTTAATGCCAGTGAGGTGTTGATCTGGTTGGACATGGAGCATCACGACATCGCTGAATTCTACGGCATCGTGGCGTACGACGAGCATGTATTCCTTTTACAGGAGCTCATAATAGGTAATAGTATCAGTATTTAGTATCTCAGTATCCTTGACAACGTTTCTATATCTTCTTTTTTCTTCTGTTTTCTGCTTTTGGCTGACTCTGTTGAGCTGTTTTCTTCGAATAATGTATTGTAGGTATTCTGAAGCTGCTGTTATGGGTCCATCCATATAGTATGTACGCACTGAGGGGAGGGGGTTAGATTTAGGGGATTTTGTGTATGTACGATGTGCAAACGAGGAGGTCGGAAGAGGATGGGGGTTGAAAATATGCCTTTTTTGTGTACGTACTATATGGATGAGCCCTATTTGAAGTAATTGTAGCAGCAGCCTGTCTGAGTGATGTTTCTACTTGTTTATTTATCTATTTACCTGTTGCTATTTTAAACAAGGCAACATTAGCAAGCTTCTTCTTCTTTACCTTTTTTTACTGGGCCCAGTCACTGATGATGACCTTTTTTGCTTGACAGCCTTTTTCTTGGTTTACCGTTCCCGAGCCCCTACAAGTCACCATCTTCCTACAAATTCATTGCTTCCCTCCTCCAAATTCCTAGAAATTCATTGCACCCACCCACCCCCCACCACCAAGAGTTCTTGGAACCGCCACTGACTACTACACCACTTGATTTTCTGACTTAGAGAGTGTCTTGAATTACCACAAATGTGGACTGCCATAAGGTGTTAAGAATAACCATGTCCAGTTTTGTCCACGTATTAATTATGTCGACCTTAGGACCAACTTTAAAGGAACGAATTACGACGAACAAGGCGCTCAATACATTCGAGGCACTGACGTACTTACAGCATCTTCTGACAATACTGGAATATCTGAAAAGAAAAGGCGTCATGCACAATGACATTAAAGGCAACTGTTTTCTACATTCATTCATTCATTCATTCATTCATTCATTCATTCATTCATTCATTCATATTCTAAACCTATTGGATGGAGTGTGTCCAAGTAGATTACTCTGTCGTTTGTAATTTGTTGCTCAGTTGTTCATATCTTATTATGTAAATGTGATGAAAAATTTGAGCATTGGTTGATATTGGCAGGGCTTTTTTTCAGTGAACGCGCGTGGGAACGGCTTTCCCACACCTTTTTGTCAGATTATATATATATATATATATATATATATATATATATATATATATATATATATATATATAATTATGGATGTGTAATGATGCATTTGGGAACGTACAGGTACGGCGCTCCCACGTCCGTTTTTGTTGAAGAGTAAAAAAGGATGAGTTCCCAAACTTTTTTTCCTAGAAAAAAGTCCTGGATATTTGTGCAGCTATAGGGGATGTGGCACCCATATTCTGGCTGGGATCAGTCATGGAATTTGTGCAAAACCGTATTTTTCATGGGGGTACGATGATTGAACAGAATCAATATACATGTACAATTGTACATGAATGTACAATGTACATATGTATATGTCCCAAGAACTGTTTAACAGCAATTTTTTGCTTGTATGCTTTTTAAACTTGAAAATGTCGATATGCCGCCCCCCCAAAATTCCAGAACCGTCGCTAAGCCATTGTTAGTAGATGAAATTTTGGGAGCAGTGCTGATCATAGTATGTATTGGGCATTGGTCGGGAGGTGGTGATGATGGCATTGTATGATGAGAGTGAGATGAAGTGAAGTGACCTCTCCACTGAGTTCATTGTCATTGGTCCAGTGCAGTGTTAATGTTTTTTTCAGCCTGGGGCAGTTGGCAGTGTTAGCCGGAGTTTTAGAGCTTAAAAGGCAGGGGTATTCGATTCAATTTTATGCAGGGCCAAATATTTCTTTTATGAATGATGCCCCAGGACCAGGTTTTTTTCAAAATCACTTGTTTTAATTTTTCACACAAGTAACAGAAGACAGTTAAGTTGAAAACAAGACATTAGGAAAATCTATTTGAAAGTATTGTAATGAAGTTATTGATAGTTTCCATGTGGTATCTTCGCGGGCCATTTTGCATCCTTTGGCGGGCCGGATCTGGCCCGCGGGACGCCATTTGAATGACCCTGGCTTAGGAAATCCATACGAATTCATAATCTTGTGGTCAGTGTAGCGCCTAACGTAAGAATACGAAAGCAGAATTTGATTTTTTGTTATGAATCAGCCGACAACCTGTTGCTGAGGGAACCTTCCACGTCAACGCGATTGGTTCTCATCGACTTCGGACTCGCCAATCAGGCGGTCTTCGTTCCCAGCGGCGTTTCACCGGAAGGCGGGCAGACCCAGTGGAGCCCGGAGAAGGCGGCCAGCGAGGGATACAGTTTTCCGGCGGATCTGTGGGCGGCCATCGCTGTGTTTGTTCACATGCTTGCCGGGTCCGAGCCGTGGATCATGCGCTTCAAGACGGCCGCTTACCTTCACTTTATCGTGAGTCGTTGCACTTTTCGTTGTTATTATTAGAGCGACAACTTATATAGCGCTATCTTAAAGCTCAGGCAGTGGACGAGAGCACTTTACAAAAGAGTTCCATAAGAAGTACTAAAAGGTGCATTTTCAGTTTTTGGGCAAATCAGTCGGGGGAAATTTCCGACCTGATTTCTTCCGGAAGGGAATTCCACGCTATGGGATTACCCCTTTGTTGGTAGTATCGTTACCTGCGTGTAGCTTGGTAAGGGCTCATCCATATAGTACGTACGCAAAAATAGGCATATTTTCAGCCCCATCAAGCCCCCCTCGTTTGCACACCATACTTAATATGCGAAATCTCCTAAATCCAGCTTCCCACCTGCCCCTCTTTGTGTGTGTATTATATGGATGGACCCTTATATACTGAGTGTTGGATTTGCCATGTTGGTATTGCCTGAATGGTTGAGTCGAAAAATAGACTTGTGAGCAGGATCAGAATCGGGTTAAGCTGAAAGTCAGGGAACCAGTCGACGATGACCGGTTAAGCTGATTCAGTCAAGGGCAGGCAGGGAACCAGTCTAGAATAGGATGAGGGGTTAAACTGAGTCAGGCAAGGGCAGGCAGGGAACCAGTCTAGGATAGGATGACGGGTTAAACTGAGTCGGTCAAGGGCAGGCAGGGAACCAGTCTATGATGGATTGGGGAATCTACGTTTGGATTTATATGCGGATATAATTATGTTTGTTTGATTAGATAAAGCAGCACTCTCCACCCCTGCAGGACGTTCCGGAAGATATTCCGCAAGAAGTCCGCGACCTCATCGTCAGCGGATGGACGGTCGATCCCAGGGTTCGACCGACTGCTGCCGATCTACTTAACCACGAGGCTTTCAGGCTCTTAGGTATGCTTAGTTGTATGTCTAGAAGTGTCCTGCTACGTGCCTGTGTGTGGATGTGTGTGATAAATGTTGGGATTGGTTCTACATTATTGTTATAATATGAAAAATGTTCAATACTGAAAGTCTTAATTGTTTGGCTTCAGAAGTTACTACCGTGTGTGTGTGTGTGTGTGTGTGTGTGTGTGTGTGTGTGTGTGTGTGTATGTTATTTATGTTGTGTGTCTTGGTATTAATGAGTTTGTTTGAAATCCCGCCACTTGTTAATCAAGTATCCAGTATTCTGACTGTTGAGTTCTCCGTTGAGAGTATTTATACACAGAATAGAAAAAATGGCGCGGGCTGCATTTTACGGCCGTGTTTTTGTACTCTGTGTAACGTGTTTCGTGTAAACCGCTGCTGCCGCCGCTGCTGCTTCTAGACCTGTACGAGCCATCGGCCGAACTGTTCACGCGACATCTGTCGACCGTCGGATCCGCCGAACAGGAGGACATGCCGAACATCGAAGAGATACTCGACGAATCGGACACCGAGGAGCTAATCAGCCTTGTGCAACAGCGCTTCTCCATAAACCAAAGCTTTTCGGAAAATCAGCGGCTTCCGGCTTCCGTCAGAACGCAGTTCGATCCCGCCGCGCAGCGGTATTTTTCCGGCGGAGGCTCCCTGATTCCGGGAGAAAGACTGCCTACGACGGTCGAAACAAGCGGCGCGTTTCACCCGAACGATCGGGTTACGTCGTTGCGAACGGCGGCGCTGGTCTCACTGAGGGAGGTGTTACCCCGTCTCGAAGAAGAAACGCAGGACTCGATCGCAGAAGAGGTCACGGGTTCATCGGTGGGGTTCGCCCCCGGGGAGAACAGCTCCCCGAAGGCCAGTAGAAGGAGACCGTCGATGCTGCCGAACGACGACGAATTCGAGGACCTCATGGCGAAATACGACGATCTGTCGATTCCCGGATTCTTCGGCGCGTCCGAAGTTTTGAATTCGAACCGGTCGGAAACAGCTGCTTCGTCACGGCAGAGTTCGGTCTTACATCACTTTAATTTCAAGGACATTCTTTCACGCTCAAACGCCGACTCTGCTCTCATACCCGTTGGGGTGGCAGAACAGCCGGCAGCCGACGACGACGAAGGTGGGGTGATGCTCATTTCTAACGAAGATACGAAGAAAGATTACGTCGATGGTAAGGAGAAGAAGTTCTCTATGGATGACCAGCCAATAAGCATGGGTGAATATGTCTGACATGTCTACTTCTTAAAAGATAATTAATTTGCAACTATGATCAGTCTCTAACATGTCATGTCTGCTGGAATAAATGCGTGCACTTACTCTTTGCAGGTATGGTTGGATGACCCTTGTGTGCAGGAATAGGCTTGGCCCATGTAATGTAATGTAATGCAATTTAGCATTTGTATAGCACAGGGATATTTTTACACCCCCTAACCCCTCCCCAATTTGAGGTCGACACCCTCAAATTTGGTAATGTGACAATGGTATGCATACAAAATGCATACTAATTAGCTCCGGACACTCCCCACCCCCCAATTTGAGGTCGATACCCCCAAATTTGGTAATGTGACAATGGTATGCATACAAAATGCATACTAATTAGCTACGGACACCCTCCCCCCCAATTTGAGGTCGATACCCCCCAAATTCACAATCCTAGAAATATCCCTGGTATAGCACCTCTTATGTTTCTACTCAGAGGTGCTCCTGGCATTGGAGTCGCATGATAAAGTAGTGAGACTTCAGCTTTCACATTGAACAGAGCGAGGGAGTAAGAAGTGAGGTCGGACCTTTCCAACTTGACCTTTCTCTGATTTGGTTTGGATTTGGTACGCCATCCGCTGATGCCTTAGGCATTACAATAGCGGCGCTATAGAAGTTTGTTGATTGATGATCTGCTAGGGCTCCATTTTGGTCTTTTACCTAAGGTGGAACTAGTTTGAATATTAAATATTCAACTGCTTTTTATATTGGCGTTGTTTTTAAAAATTAGGAACGACCATAAGGATGTATCTTGGCGATGAGCAGGTCTACTGTATCCATCTACATCCCGGGACAGAATCATCTTGGTCGGAGATTTTCAAGAGGGCAAGCACAGAGGTAGGTGTTGCTGTCAGCCTCAATAATGTAATCTACGTAACGTAATAATAATGTAATAATGTAATAATAATAATTACAATAATATAATCTATGTAACGTAATAATAATGTAATAATAATTTGATAATGTAATCTACGTAATGTAATAATAATGTAATAATAATAATTCGATAATGTAATGTACGTAATGTAATAATAATGTAATAATGTAATAATAATAATTACAATAATGTAATCTATGTAACGTAAAGGAATATTTGTATGGCTCCTCTTCTGAAGAATCGCTCAGATGCACCGTGACTGTGATTGCTACACGCTAACATCAAGCTATTTTGGTGTTGCTTGTTTCATGCAATTTATGGAAATATATTGCACATATTGAAGTTGGTTAGCAGTGGCGTACCCAGGATTGCAGAATGGGGGAGGGTGGGGCTGTGCTTGTCGTTTTTCGGCCCAAAAGTGTTGACAAGAAGAAAGGTAATTTCAAATGCTTTAAAGTCTCGATCACCCACCCCCATTGGTCGGACCCCGGGGCGGCTTCCTCGCCCCGCCTCCCTAGCTACGGCTCTGTGCTTAAGGGGGCTTTTAACCCCCAGCCGCCCTAGGTTACGCCACTGAATAATAATAATAATAATAATAATAATAATAATAATAATAATAATAATAATAGATGGACCCTGATGGGTTTTGCTGCAGATACACGCGCGCCAAGTTGTCGCTTTTACGGCCGAACTACGCGCTGGCGATCGGACGACAGCCATCGATATATCTTCTGCTATACCACCGGAACATGAGCTACGGGTGGCCATTGTGCTACTCAATCCTTTCCAAGAGCACGGATGGACCTGGAGAGTCGAAGACAGCCGGATAACTTACCACGCATCCTATCAAGGACATTTCGGCCCAGAATTTGACTAACTTCATGCTATCATGAACACTTTCTTATATATCTGCATGTTTTAAAATATTACAGAGCACGTATTATGCTTTAACCACAGGCGTAGCCAGGATTACAGAATTAGGCGGCAGGCCCGTCGAGAGAAACTCCGGGCCACGGGGCACAGTGCAAGGGCAATAACGAGCCCATCAAATTCGACAAAAAAAATTACGGAATTTGCTCAGATTTAGCAAAACAATTATAGGGCGCCTTATTAAGGCCCTATGACACCACAAATTTTCGCCCAAATTTCGAAAAAAAACCATGGACTATAGTCCATGGAAATAGTCCATTTTTCCAGGTTCCTTGGACTGAATCGGTGCAAATATGAAGGCCTAAAAAAATTCATGTCGATGTTTCACCCAAATTTCTATTTAGGACCCTCACACCCTTTGCAGTGATGTCATTGGGCTAGAAAAATCCGTCACTTTCCACCTTATTAATGTCTCTAGGCCTTCTAGGCCTATTTATTGGCAATATAATAATGGAGACTTTTCGCCTACATTGTATAGATTTTTAAGGCAATCAGACACCAGGTCCTGATAGATATCCAAAATTCAATGGTCCAGGTTCCTTGTTTTTAAGGCATCGACTGATAGCTTCAATCGGTGCAAATATGAAGGCCCCTACGACACCACAAATTTTCGCCCAAATTTCGAAAAAAAACCATGGACTATATAGTCCATGAAAATTTTTCAGGCGACCCAAAATTCATGTCGATGTTTCACCCAAATTTCTATTTAGGACCCTCACACCCTTTGCAGTGATGTCATTGGGCTTGAAAAATCCGTCACTTTCCACCTTATTAATGTCTCTAGGCCTTCTAGGCCTGTTTATTGGCAATATAATAATGGAGGCTTTTCGCCTACATTGTATAGATTTTAAGGCAATCAGACACCAGGTCCTGATAGATATCCAAAATTCAGGTCCAGGTTCCTTGTGTAGGCATCGACTGGGCTTCAATCGGTGCAAATATGAAGGCCCTACGACACCACAAATTTTCGCCCAAATTTCGAAAAAAAACCATGGACTATAGTCCATGAAAATTTTTCGGGCGACCCAAAAATTCATGTCGATGTTTCACCCAAATTTCTATTTAGGACCCTCACACCCTTTGCAGTGATGTCATTGGGCTAGAAAAATCCGTCACTTTCCACCTTATTAATGTCTCTGTCCTTCTAGGCCTATTTATTGGCAATATAATAATGGAGACTTTTCGCCTACATTGTATAGATTTTTAAGGCAATCAGACACCAGGTCCTGATAGATATCCAAAATTCGGGTCCAGGTTTCTTGTAGGCATCGACTGGGCTTCAATCGGTGCAAATATGAAGGCCCTACGACACCACAAATTTTCGCCCAAATTTCGAAAAAAACCATGGACTATAGTCCATGAAAATTTTTCAGGCGACCCAAAAATTCATGTCGATGTTTCACCCAAATTTCTATTTAGGACCCTCACACCCTTTGCAGTGATGTCATTGGGCTTGAAAAATCCGTCACTTTCCACCTTATTAATGTCTCTAGGCCTATTTATTGGCAATATAATACTGGAGGCTTTTAGCCTACATTGTATAGATTTTTAAGGCAATCAGACACCAGGTCCTGATAGATATCCAAAATTCGGGTCCAGGTTCCTTGTAGGCATCGACTGGGCTTCAATCGGTGCAAATATGAAGGCCCTACGACACCACAAATTTTCGCCCAAATTTCGAAAAAACCATGGACTATAGTCCATGAAAATTTTTCGGCGACCCAAAAATTCATGTCGATGTTTCACCCAAATTTCTATTTAGGACCCTCACACCCTTTGCAGTGATGTCATTGGGCTAGAAAAATCCGTCACTTTCCACCTCATTAATGTCTCTAGGCCTATTTATTGGCAATATAATAATGGAGGCTTTTCGCCTACATTGTATAGATTTTTAAGGCAATCAGACACCAGGTCCTGATAGATATCCAAAATTCGGGTCCAGGTTCCTTGTAGGCATCGACTGGGCTTCAATCGGTGCAAATATGAAGGCCCTACGACACCACAAATTTTCGCCCAAATTTCGAAAAAAAACCATGGACTATAGTCCATGAAAATTTTTCGGGCGACCCAAAAATTCATGTCGATGTTTCACCCAAATTTCTATTTAGGACCCTCACACCCTTTGCAGTGATGTCATTGGGCTAGAAAAATCCGTCACTTTCCACCTCATTAATGTCTCTAGGCCTATTTATTGGCAATATAATAATGGAGGCTTTTCGCCTACATTGTATAGATTTTTAAGGCAATCAGACACCAGGTCCTGATAGATATCCAAAATTCGGGTCCAGGTTCCTTGTAGGCATCGACTGGGCTTCAATCGGTGCAAATATGAAGGCCCTACGACACCACAAATTTTCGCCCAAATTTCGAAAAAAAACCATGGACTATAGTCCATGAAAATTTTTCGGGCGACCCAAAAATTCATGTCGATGTTTCACCCAAATTTCTATTTAGGACCCTCACACCCTTTGCAGTGATGTCATTGGGCTAGAAAAATCCGTCACTTTCCACCTTATTAATGTCTCTAGGCCTTCTAGGCCTATTTATTGGCAATATAATAATGGAGACTTTTCGCCTACATTGTATAGATTTTTAAGGCAATCAGACACCAGGTCCTGATAGATATCCAAAATTCGGGTCCAGGTTCCTTGTAGGCATCGACTGGGCTTCAATCGGTGCAAATATGAAGGCCCTACGACACCACAAATTTTCGCCCAAATTTCGAAAAAAAACCATGGACATAGTCCATGAAAATTTTTCGGACCACCCAAAAATTCATGTCGATGTTTCACCCAAATTTCTATTTAGGACCCTCACACCCTTTGCAGTGATGTCATTGGGCTAGAAAAATCCGTCACTTTCCACCTTATTAATGTCTCTAGGCCTATTTATTGGCAATATAATAATGGAGGCTTTTCGCCTACATTGTATAGATTTTTAAGGCAATCAGACACCAGGTCCTGATAGATATCCAAAATTCGGGTCCAGGTTCCTTGTAGGCATCGACTGGGCTTCAATCGGTGCAAATATGAAGGCCCTACGACACCACAAATTTTCGCCCAAATTTCGAAAAAAAACCATGGACTATAGTCCATGAAAATTTTTCGGACCACCCAAAAATTCATGTCGATGTTTCACCCAAATTTCTATTTAGGACCCTCACACCCTTTGCAGTGATGTCATTGGGCTTGAAAAATCCGTCACTTTCCACCTTATTAATGTCTCTAGGCCTTCTAGGCCTATTTATTGGCAATATAATAATGGAGGCTTTTCGCCTACATTGTATAGATTTTTAAGGCAATCAGACACCAGGTCCTGATAGATATCCAAAATTCGGGTCCAGGTTCCTTGTAGGCATCGACTGGGCTTCAATCGGTGCAAATATGAAGGCCCTACGACACCACAAATTTTCGCCCAAATTTCGAAAAAAAACCATGGACCATGAAAATTTTTCGGGCGACCCAAAAATTCATGTCGATGTTTCACCCAAATTTCTATTTAGGACCCTCACACCCTTTGCAGTGATGTCATTGGGCTTGAAAAATCCGTCACTTTCCACCTTATTAATGTCTCTAGGCCTATTTATTGGCAATATAATACTGGAGGCTTTTCGCCTACATTGTATAGATTTTTAAGGCAATCAGACACCAGGTCCTGATAGATATCCAAAATTCGGGTCCAGGTTCCTTGTAGGCATCGACTGGGCTTCAATCGGTGCAAATATGAAGGCCCTACGACACCACAAATTTTCGCCCAAATTTCGAAAAAACCATGGACTATAGTCCATGAAAATTTTTCGGGCGACCCAAAAATTCATGTCGATGTTTCACCCAAATTTCTATTTAGGACCCTCACACCCTTTGCAGTGATGTCATTGGGCTAGAAAAATCCGTCACTTTCCACCTTATTAATGTCTCTAGGCCTTCTAGGCCTATTTATTGGCAATATAATAATGGAGACTTTTCGCCTACATTGTATAGATTTTTAAGGCAATCAGACACCAGGTCCTGATAGATATCCAAAATTCGGGTCCAGGTTCCTTGTAGGCATCGACTGGGCTTCAATCGGTGCAAATATGAAGGCCCTACGACACCACAAATTTTCGCCCAAATTTCGAAAAAAAACCATGGACTATAGTCCATGAAAATTTTTCGGGCGACCCAAAAATTCATGTCGATGTTTCACCCAAATTTCTATTTAGGACCCTCACACCCTTTGCAGTGATGTCATTGGGCTTGAAAAATCCGTCACTTTCCACCTTATTAATGTCTCTAGGCCTTCTAGGCCTATTTATTGGCAATATAATACTGGAGACTTTTCGCCTACATTGTATAGATTTTTAAGGCAATCAGACACCAGGTCCTGATAGATATCCAAAATTCGGGTCCAGGTTCCTTGTAGGCATCGACTGGGCTTCAATCGGTGCAAATATGAAGGCCCTACGACACCACAAATTTTCGCCCAAATTTCGAAAAAAAAAACCACTATAGTCCATGAAAATTTTTCAGGCGACCAAAAATTCATGTCGATGTTTCACCCAAATTTCTATTTAGGACCCTCACACCCTTTGCAGTGATGTCATTGGGCTAGAAAAATCCGTCACTTTCCACCTCATTAATGTCTCTAGGCCTATTTATTGGCAATATAATAATGGAGGCTTTTCGCCTACATTGTATAGATTTTTAAGGCAATCAGACACCAGGTCCTGATAGATATCCAAAATTCGGGTCCAGGTTCCTTGTAGGCATCGACTGGGCTTCAATCGGTGCAAATATGAAGGCCCTACGACACCACAAATTTTCGCCCAAATTTCGAAAAAAACCATGGACTATAGTCCATGAAAATTTTCAGGCGACCCAAAAATTCATGTCGATGTTTCACCCAAATTTCTATTTAGGACCCTCACACCCTTTGCAGTGATGTCATTGGGCTTGAAAAATCCGTCACTTTCCACCTTATTAATGTCTCTAGGCCTTCTAGGCCTTTTATTGGCAATATAATAATGGAGGCTTTTCGCCTACATTGTATAGATTTTAAGGCAATCAGACACCAGGTCCTGATAGATATCCAAAATTCGGGTCCAGGTTCCTTGTAGGCATCGACTGGGCTTCAATCGGTGCAAATATGAAGGCCCTACGACACCACAAATTTTCGCCCAAATTTCGAAAAAAACCATGGACTATAGTCCATGAAAATTTTTCAGGGCGACCCAAAAATTCATGTCGATGTTTCACCCAAATTTCTATTTAGGACCCTCACACCCTTTGCAGTGATGTCATTGGGCTAGAAAAATCCGTCACTTTCCACCTTATTAATGTCTCTAGGCCTTCTAGGCCTATTTATTGGCAATATAATAATGGAGACTTTTCGCCTACATTGTATAGATTTTAAGGCAATCAGACACCAGGTCCTGATAGATATCCAAAATTCGGGTCCAGGTTCCTTGTAGGCATCGACTGGGCTTCAATCGGTGCAAATATGAAGGCCCTACGACACCACAAATTTTCGCCCAAATTTCGAAAAAACCATGGACTATAGTCCATGAAAATTTTCGGACCACCCAAAAATTCATGTCGATGTTTCACCCAAATTTCTATTTAGGACCCTCACACCCTTTGCAGTGATGTCATTGGGCTAGAAAAATCCGTCACTTTCCACCTTATTAATGTCTCTAGGCCTATTTATTGGCAATATAATAATGGAGGCTTTTCGCCTACATTGTATAGATTTTTAAGGCAATCAGACACCAGGTCCTGATAGATATCCAAAATTCGGGTCCAGGTTCCTTGTAGGCATCGACTGGGCTTCAATCGGTGCAAATATGAAGGCCCTACGACACCACAAATTTTCGCCCAAATTTCGAAAAAAAACCATGGACTATAGTCCATGAAAATTTTTCGGACCACCCAAAAATTCATGTCGATGTTTCACCCAAATTTCTATTTAGGACCCTCACACCCTTTGCAGTGATGTCATTGGGCTAGAAAAATCCGTCACTTTCCACCTCATTAATATCTCTAGGCCTATTTATTGGCAATATAATAATGGAGGCTTTTCGCCTACATTGTATAGATTTTTAAGGCAATCAGACACCAGGTCCTGATAGATATCCAACATTCGGGTCCAGGTTCCTTGTAGGCATCGACTGGGCTTCAATCGGTGCAAATATGAAGGCCCTACGACACCACAAATTTTCGCCCAAATTTCGAAAAAAAACCATGGACTATATAGTCCATGAAAATTTTTCGGACCACCCAAAAATTCATGTCGATGTTTCACCCAAATTTCTATTTAGGACCCTCACACCCTTTGCAGTGATGTCATTGGGCTAGAAAAATCCGTCACTTTCCACCTTATTAATGTCTCTAGGCCTTCTAGGCCTATTTATTGGCAATATAATAATGGAGACTTTTCGCCTACATTGTATAGATTTTTAAGGCAATCAGACACCAGGTCCTGATAGATATCCAAAATTCGGGTCCAGATTCCTAGTAGGCATCGACTGGGCTTCAATCGGTGCAAATATGAAGGCCCTACGACACCACAAATTTTCGCCCAAATTTCGAAAAAAAACCATGGACTATAGTCCATGAAAATTTTTCGGACCACCCAAAAATTCATGTCGATGTTTCACCCAAATTTCTATTTAGGACCCTCACACCCTTTGCAGTGATGTCATTGGGCTAGAAAAATCCGTCACTTTCCACTTTATTAACGTGTCTATATTGCCAATGTAATAGGGGAGAGTCACCTAAGATGGGTCAGTTTCTAATTTGGGACAAATCAAATTTATGAGATATATGGGCTGGTATCTCAATAAAAAGCAATAAGAAGTATCAATATAGCTGTATAGTGCGTTTGCGCTACATAACTATCTTTACCATGTGGAGTGATTATCTGTCCGGGTTTTCATGAAGTTGAGGAGTTTCCATGATTATGTGTTGCCTTAGGCGTCAGAGATCCTCTATAGGCAGTGGCGGCTCCACCGCGGGGGCCAGGGGGGCCCGTGCACCCCCTATTGAGAGCCTGGCCCCCCGGTGGCCCCCAGTTGGGACCCTATAATCAATGCTACATACATTAAACAACAAATGGTTGGCCCCCATGATTAGAAGTTGCCACCCCAGCGGCCCCCCCACTTGCCAAATCCTAGAGCCGCCACTGCCTCTAGGAGTCTAGGCCTATAGATACGCCTCAGCTTCCAAGAATTTGCAATTAGATTCTCGATATCCATTGTGATTTGGGAAATATCGGGGGTGCTGTGTACACGCCTTACCCCTGACCTCACCGAAAGTCCCTTGTCATGTGGGGCCTCCGCCCTAAGCCCCGCTAGGACTCACGTCGTTTCTAAAAGGTGGGTCATTAAAGGAGAATTGGCACGCACAATTGATGGTATTCATTTCCATTACAGGGCGTAGCGACGGGGGAGCAATGGCGGCTCCACCGGGGGGCAGGGGGGTCCCGTGCCCCCTATTGAATGCCTGGCCCCAAGTGGCCCCCCCAGTTGGGACCCTATACTTAATGCTACATACATTAAACAATAAATCGTTGGCCCCCCATGATTAGAGGTTGCCACCGCAACGGCCCCCCCCCACTTGCCAAATCCTAGAGCCGCCACTGCGGGGAGGGGCATATCGGCATATATACACCCCCAAAAATCCCACTACCAGGTACCTTAAAATTTTCAATATGTATTTAAGATTTTCAAAGTTTGCAAAGATTTATACCCCACAAATCACATTATGCCCCCTCTCCAAATAAAATTCCTGGCTACGCACCTGTTCCAATGGCGCAGCTACGAGAACGCACTAGGGAGCTGGACGCCCCCTATAACTTTTCTTCGGAGGGAGGTGAGGGGGTAGGTTGTATGAAGTGTTTCGAGACATCAGGGTTTAATCTAGGCCGTTTCCTTGGGGAAAATTGCCTTTGCCCCCCGGAAATTTCAAATTGCCCCCGGAAATTTTGGCATACTATATCAACTAACAGCAGCCTCCTAGCTAAATCCCCCCCGGATTTATCAATTCCCGCCCCTCCCTCCCCCGGAGTCCGAGTGTTTATTCTAGCCACCTTGACATTGGGGGGAGTTTGAAATGTTTGGGGGACAAGATTTGTCTCTCCACGCTTGGGGGAAAATTTCCATCCCCCAAGCCAACATATACATTTGGGGGGAGGGTGGAATCGCCCCCCCCCAAAAAAAAAAAACAGGCCTAGAATAAACACTGCTGAAGTCTTCATTAAACACCGCGAGACATCACATCGCGTAGACCTACTTTTAATTCATCGTTTTATAAATTCGATTTGTCATCACTAACAGCTGAATCGATGATTTAACTTTCAAACTAATTATTTTATATTCTAGTGTTGGACTAAAGTGCTGTTAAGTAATAGTAGTAGTAGTAGTAATAGTAGTAGTAGTAGTAGTAGTAGTAGTAGTAGTAGTAGTAGTAGTAGTAGTAGTAGTAGTAGTAGTAGTATAGTAGTAGTAGTAGTAGTAGTAGTAGCGGCGGCGGCGGTGGTGGTAGTAGAGTAGTAGTAGTAGTAGTAGTAGTAGTAGTAGTATTAGTAGTAGTAGTATAGAAGTAGTAGTAGTAGTAGTAGTAGTAGTAGTAGTAGTAGTAGTAGTAGTAGTAGTAGTAGTAGTAGTAGTAGTAGTAGTAGTAAAAAGGAGGCTTTGTAAACGTTGAGACAACTTAGGAATTTATTATCACCGAATATTACATTGGATCATACAATCAATGTCCATTCCTGAGATCAATAATATTAAGAGAGCGTGTTATAATTTAATATTAAAAATTTGTCATATCATGAATCTGTAATCGTTAAGTTATGGAAAATCACGATTCCAATAGATTAAGTTAAAACAACACTACTGAACATTCACCATTGGCGTAGCCACGGAGGGACCGACCCCGGAGGCGTAGCTAGGGTGTACCCCCTGGTCCCTAGCTACGCCTCTACCCGGCCCGATAGTCGGGCTGGAAGCGGTCCTGGGATGTGTACAAATCCTTTTAGTTGGGGGTGGAGGGAGATAGCACGAGAATGAAAAAAAGAATTGAAAAATATTGCTGTTCCCCCCTCTATTCCAGAATCCTGGCTACGCCACTGACATTCACTAAAGAATAAATAATGATCACTATGCTGCTATGAACAACGACGAACAAACACAGAACCAATTAATGAACTTCTGTGGCGCCACAAACATAATGCCCACGCCGCCAGCCGGTGGCAAATCAAATCGAATCCAAATCCAAGCCGTGTATAAACTGAAAATATAATTGGAAATTCGAACTTTCGTGAATTAACTTTCATGAACCTTATTTCAGCCTTAAATTTTATGAACTATTAAGAACTTTAAAATATTTTCAACTTCACAGCTAGGGTCCATTCATATAGTAAGTACGCGCCGCGGGGGGTCGGATTTTGAAGATGTTTCCTATGTGCGCTTGTGGAACGGAGGGGGGTGCAAACATGTACATTTTTGCGTACGTACTATTTGGATGAGCCCCTATGCTAATTGCTGTTTTAGGAAATTCATACATCGATTTCAAAGGATACTTGGTCTGGTCTGAGGATTTCACTGATAAGTCTTTCTAGTGGCTCATAGACTATGAGGCTTGATATGTTGCCGATAAAAATGATCTTGTGCCGAGCCCTCGTCATTGCAACGTTCAAACGTCGCGCGTCTTTCAAAATTTCACTCGTCTAAGAAGCACAGAGAGGAAAATTAACAAAGACAATAAAAGAGAAAGCTTTCCTTTAACCCCGGTACAATTTTCCAGTGGCGGCTCCACCGGGGGAGTCAGGGGGGCCCGTGCCCCTATTGAGAGCCTGCCCCCCCCCAGTGCCCCCCCCCAGTTGGGACCCTATACTTAATGCTACATACATTAACCAACAAATGGTTGGCCCCTATGATTAGAAGTTGCCCCAACGCCCCCCCACTTGCCAAATCCTAGAGCCGCCACTGTACTTGACCCAACCCAACCCAATCCACTGTAATACGGTACATTACAATTTCTTAAACCACGACTCATTTTCTGACCCGACCCAACCCACCATTAATATGGAAAAGTCTGGCCCAAACCAACCCATGGGTTAACCCAACCCATGGACATCTCTGATCCAGACACCAGTAGCAGAGAAGATGCAGAAAAAGTCACAGACGAGCAAACAAAGCACTGTCTTCAATCCAGAACTGAAACGTCCACATCAGACCGCAGTCGAAATGTGTTGTTGGAGCTGCTCCTGTGAGGTATGGGGAACTAGGGTTTCCAGATATCGAAAGTCGAAATACGGGAGATTGTTTTCGCGATCAATGCGCCCACTCCACGGCCCAGTTCATTGTGCGTTATTATTATTATTATGGCTAGAGCTATATACTTAAGGTTGCCAACATTGACAAATTGCAATAAAGGACACCCGGTGCGGAAAAACCTTGGTGTCACCCGGTGCGGGGAAAAAGAGTCAACTTCCTTGTGAAGTGCGGTGACAAGCAAAAAATGGTCACCTCCCTTCTGAAATGGGGTGACAAGCAAAAAAAGGAAATTTCAATTGAAATGTCTGGTTTCATGACTTGATTTTTGCAATAAAGGACAAACCATGGTCCTTTATGAAAGCGATAAAGGACAAGGACTCAGAGGTGCATTAAAGGACTGTCCTTTGAAATAAAAGACGGTTGGCAACCCTAGCTATACTACACTACAGTACAGTACTATAGAGCATAGACTATAGGAAAAAGCAATAAACAACACTGTTCAATGCATTGCATCATCTGCTTGTAGTGAATCAATATTACAAGCAAGTTATAATAATAATAATAATAATAATAATAATAATAATAATAATAATAATAATAATAATAATAATAATAATAATAATAATAATAATAATATCAGGAGGCGGCAGACTGGGGCTGAAATACGGGAGCTCCCGTAAAATACGGGAGATCTGGCAACCCTAATGGGAACCCATATTTTCCCCGATTCATTCATCTTACCTTTGAACCAGGTGACGACGTCTTCACGAAGGAAACGATGATCACGCATTTGTCACGTCCTGGTACTGGTCGACCGTGTTGACCTCGGTCAGGCTCAGTCCGGACCGCCTCAGTATCCGCTGTACGATGGACACCTGTTGCCGATATGGAGTGACGATGCCAATGTCATCCTCGGAGATACCTGCCTTGAATGAATTTAACGCACAACCATTCTCATTGGCGTAGCCAAGGGGAGAGGGACACTGGGAGGCCCGCCCCTTCCCCCTATTCGGATCGGGACCGGCGATGACTCGTCGAGATTGGTCCAAAACCGATGAGTAGCTTGGGGGTCGGGGTGGGGGGTATAGGAGGTAGAGCGAGGAAAACGCACCAGACAGCAGACTTTAAAGCGTTTGAGACAACGACCTTTTTTTGCACGTCAAGACATTTGGGCCGGAAAATGTGGAAGTTCCCCCCATGCTGGAGTCCTGGCGACGCCACTGATCACTCTGCATTTGTCAACAAACCAGATGAATACCTATTAACTAATCGATAGGCCTATAACTAGTTAATACATCAACGTCAACAGGGGCGTAGCCAGGAATTTGATTTGGGAGGGTATAAATATTTTGGGTGGGTATAAATCTTAACTATAAACCACATAAACTATATAAACCACATATAACCACATGTAAATCACGTAAAAAAACTTTAAGGCAGACTGATGGGGGTATATATACCAATATACCCCCCGTCGCTACGCCCCTGAACGTCAACAATGTAAAAAAACACTGCAAACAGTCGACTGTCTTTTCAAAGTCACGAATCAACCTTTCAGAAAAAAGAAACATCCAAATGCGAGCCTATCTCCATCTCCAAATCAAGCATATATTTCAACTTTTCTTTCACAAGTTCTGTTCGAAAACACAAGAAGCCAAAACCGAACTTTAAACTGTGCTCAAATATCTTTTGAAAAATCTACAACAGTAACAGCATCAGTGGCGTGGGTCGGCGCCGTCCAGGGGCAAAGTAGGCAAATTGCACCCCCCCCCTTAACTCCTGAAAAAGTCTGATGAGCAAAAAAAGAGTAGGCCTACTGACATCATTTTGGTGCCCCTCATCCGGCGTCCTGGGACATCTGTCCCACCCCCCCCTATCGCCACGCAACTGGCCTCTAGCATTTTAAATATTTAATCTTATTTTGCAGTAACGCAAGGAAGCGTGTTCCTACCATTTTGCTGTGAAACTCCACTGTCAATAGAGAATCAACATAAGGAATGCTACCGGAAAAGCGATTCTGCCAATACTCATAAGATTTTTAACACGCGTAAGAACGGTATGTTTCTGGCAAAATTTTGAAAAAGATAATCTTCAAGAAATTTCAATATCTATTTCTTTTCTGTTTGCCCTATTTGGCAAAAATATCAATAATTCTGCCGAATATATTTTCCATATTTTCATTGAAACTGAAATTACTGAATCAGGGTTTTTGTTTTGCCATTTGTTTAAAACTCAGAAGATAACTTTCAACCAACGTTCGCCAGATGGCCTAATGCATTTTTCCCACATTGCATGTTATTATTAGGGTCGTGACACGTTTACAAAAACCCTGAAGTGGGCCACTGTTGCAAAATGTTTGGGAGATCGTACTCTAATTGATTCCTTCTCTTGTTCTTCAGCATCTTCTTAACCCCTTAACTGGGGACCCCGGATATATCCGTCCATTTTACATTGAGTTACAGTTAAATACCCAGTTAAGGGGTTAATATAAGCTAATTGTGGTTCACAGTTTGCGCTAAATGTCAGACAGTGTTTATTCTAGCCACCTTGACATTGGGGGAGGTTTGAAGTGTTTGGGGAAACAAGGTCTGAGTCTCCACACTTTTGGAGAGGAAATTTCCATCCCCCAGCCAACATATAAAAAATTGGGGGATTTTAAAACTTGGGAGCGGGGATTCATTCTCCCCAGAGAAGGGCTAGAATAAACACTGAATGTCAGACATGTTACTCCTATATCCATTCGATTTGCTAGATCTTGAAACTGTTCACA
Source organism: Metaphire vulgaris (assembly GCA_018105865.1). Classification (NCBI taxonomy): domain Eukaryota; kingdom Metazoa; phylum Annelida; class Clitellata; order Crassiclitellata; family Megascolecidae; genus Metaphire; species Metaphire vulgaris. Next base: position 12,223,760 of record CM030861.1, read on the forward strand.
ATCAAGAGCAACCATCAACTCTTAAATGAAGTCGCTGTTCGTTTTCATTTTAAACATAGGCGACAACTTCTATTAGGCTTCTGGGCGCAAGTTCCGGACAACAAAGCGTGAATCTTTACAGTATCAGTAAGTAAGTGTATGATATGAATGCAATGGAAAAAATGTTTCAATAATATGTGCGCTCCATTTTGTCCATTGTGCACTTTGCCTTGCGACCTCTGTGCCCAAGCACACAGCTTAGACTGCAGCGGTTCTCAACCTATAGGTCGCGACCCCAACGGGGGTCGAATGACGATTTGCCAGGGGTCGCCTGAGACCATCGGAAATACTGGGTTGTCTCTTTTCTGATGGGGTAATTTAGTACGATGACAAGTTTTACGAACCGTTAAATTATTTTCGTTCAACACTAGTGTTGTTTACTATAATTGTCATTCGAGGATAGACAGTGGCGACAATTGAATCAGAATGATTTCAAACATCTTAATTGTCATAGCATTATTATTTTGAACAGTTTACATTATGAATAAAAATAATTTAACGGTTGGGGGGTCCCCGTTTCATGGTGAATTGAATTAAAAGGGTCGGGCACTAAGAAGGCTGAGAACCGCTGGCTTAGAAGAAACATTGAACTGTACAGTATTCTGGAATTTTAAAAGAAGAGACCATTTGGAAAGCAGTTACCCGACCAGACACAACACTAAGCCACAACAGGATGAGACAGGGTTTAATCTAGGCCGTTTCTGGGGGGTGGGAAGGGGGAAATTGCCCATTCCCTCCGGAAATTTCAAATTCCCCCCGGAAAGTTTGGCATACTACATCAACTAAACTAACAGGAGCCCCCTAGCTGACTTCTCCCCGGCCTTGTCAGTTCTTCCCCCCCCCCCCCGAGAAACCGGAGTCTAGATTAAACACTGGGATGAGATAAACCATTTCCAGGACGCAGAGCTTTCTGATACTCATATTATTATAATTCCAAATCAATTTAAACGAAATATGAAAATCTGATTTGCATTACTTTCACAAACAACTGAACCAGACTGAGGATGAGAGCGGCCTCAAAAGTGTTCTTCGTATCCAAACGGTCGCTATCCTCAGGCGAAGTCTCATCCAGAACGCGATCCGTATTCAACCATACGACTGCCAACCCTCCTCGGTACTAAGACATTTCTCTTGCCAGTCCAAAAGCTCACCCTGTTGGAATAATAACCAATACAAACCAGGCAATAAATTCAAATTAACTATCAATCTTAAATGTAAACTCAAAACAGTCAGAAAAATCTCTTTGAATTAAAAACACCTGCAAAATAATAATAATAATAATAATAATAATAATAATAATAATAATAATAATAATAACAAAACAACAACAACACTGACTGACATACTGGTATTAGGAATGGTGCTATAGAAGTGCATAATAATAATTATTATTATTACAAATCCATCCATAAAAGATCATATCAGCTCCAAGGATCAGTGGGGAAAATAGCAACTGAAAAGGAAAAGTCTACTGGAAGAAACAGGTTTTAAATCTAGATTTTAAAGTACTTAGCTCATAGGAATAACCACAATTCAATTTCTTCTAAAGTTAAAAATCAGAATAGCAACACAGAAATGATTCCGCTGTTCTTTTCTAAATACAAAAACCAGTACAGGTACCTTTGCAAAAGGATTTGGTACATTGAGCCTGGCTTGGGCGACCGCTGTATTCCCACATCGCAGAGCGTCATTGTAAATAAGAGAATTGCTCAGTCTCATAATCTCTCTGGAATCAAAGAAAAAGCAGAACCAGAACAAGAATTAAGCTCAGAACCAAAGACTACAAATATACTTTCAAAATGATCATCCTCCTGGGACTAATAACATGTCAGCTACATAACAGTCTGTACTATCTATGGCCAGACCAAATTGATTGATTGATTGATCAATCAATTGATTGGTTGGTAATTCCAGTTTACTAGCATTAAATCAATTTCAAAGAACAAGTAAAGATTAAAATATTCATGCAATATTGGCAGAAACAAAAGTCACTGAATGTTGTACAGCTTGGAAAGCATAATATTAACACAGAGAGATACTAAATGGAGAAGCAGAGGAAGGTGAAGATAATCTTCTGAAATGTAGTCTGCCTGTCTACAGTAAAACCCCTTTAACACAGACGCTCAGCCAACACAGACAATCCTACTTGAATCGGGGTGTCCCTGTTAATAGAGTTTTACTGTACTGCTGTTTCGATCACAAACACGGTGAGCGCAAAAGTGATACCCGTTCATTCTGTACTGAAGATTCAGCTCATAGGCGCCTGTCCCGACTTCGTCCAGAACCGCAAAAAGACTTTTTCCAAGACCGAGGTCTCTGAAAATGTCAACGGATCACATCTAAATCTAACAACTAATAACGATAATCAATTAATTCTTCCCATTAATTCTTAATTAATTAATTAATTATTAATTAATTCTTCCCATTAAAACAACTGAAAATAGACCCAATGAATTAGGAAAGCATAAACCCATCTTCTAAAGTAACCTTACTACAAAGTTCATAAAAAAGAAGTAATTCATAATAGAAAGTACTGATTTTCCTGGTAGTTTACATAAAAGTTACACAGAGTCAAGACAATAAAATATATTACAATGTAATGTAATGAAACATTTA